>VWYK01081790.1:94550-107314 GCA_013399775.1 Semnornis frantzii | reverse complement strand
GCTGTGCTCGAAGCTCTTTAAAAGTCAGCCCACGGTGTAGGTCAGGGGACGACAGAGCTATTTTGCTCATGCTGCTGAGGCTGCCCCCTCCCTTGGGAAAGGCCCAGGGTTTACCAGGCCATGATGGGGCAGAGCTGTGAGATGCTCCAGTGGTGTAACCTGGCCCTGTGAAACTCAGCTCCCCTCCAACCAGGTGCTCAGCCTCAGGCTTCCATGAGCTGGGGGTGAGACCCCTGGCAGCTGCTGCAGACATTCACAGCCTCTGACACACCAGCAGCTATGAGAGAGATCCTGAAGAGATGTTTTTAGTCAGGAAGTCTGGAGGGAGAGTTTCCTTCAAACCTGAACTAACCTCACATCCTCTCATGCTTCTTAGTGTAGATGTGGGTCCTGCCACAGCTGTGGACAAGGAGCAGTGCTGAGCACCTCCAGACATGGAGACAGGAAATCTGACCTTAATTGATCTTAAAAGATCATATAGATGAGTTTTCCCCACTGCTTTCCCTCCATCATTAACAGTTTTCTTGCAGGAAGTAAGGCTAAAGAAGACAAGAGGGCAGCAAGGGTTTTCACAGTATCACAGGACTCTGGGATGTGGAGATGCAACACAAGCATCTTGGCATTCAAAGACTCAGAATAAATAGGAATGATTCCTGAAGTTCATGCAGCACTGTGCGGGCAGTCACACGCAGCAATAAGATACTATCGCTCATCTTCTTTCTCACGCTTTCCAGTGGAAAGGAGAAAGAAGATTTCTGCATTAGTATGTTACCCTGGCATTTCATTAAAAAATCTAAGCAAACAAATCTACTTGAGGGAAATAGCTAAAGGCTTCCTTGACTGTCAGAGAGGTGCCTCTGAGTACAGTGACTTGTTCAAGGGTAAGGATTTTCTTCATCCTATTGTCCCTTAACTTCCAGCTCTATTGCCAAAGGGGTGAGAGGAGCTAAGTTCAGAACATGCTGGTCCTTCTTCACTTGCTGGCCTCCGCCTTCTCCTCTGGAGCAAAATATAAAGCAAAAATGCATCCTCTGTTTCCCATCCAAAACTTTAGCTCCAGGTTCTGAAGCCAGGCTGCAAACTGGAGTGTAAGACTGTCGCTGTAGTCAATATACAACTGTGGACTGTTCCCAGACATAACCTGGCCTTTGTTTTCCTGGGACTTCTGCCTCACCCTGTGCTGCCAAATGAGCGTGCTCTCACCCCACTGATCCCCACAAACCTGCTTTACAGGCTGCTCCCAAAGCCCTTTGGAGTTTGAAATGTTTAGGGTTTGCCGGTTTGTGGGTTTTTTTTTTTTGTTTTGTTTTGTTTTTTTTTTTGGGTTTGGTTTTTAGTTTATTTTCCCTGTCAGAGCAACACAGATAATGTGGACTGCAAAGCCAGGCAGCTGAGCACAGTTCTTTGTACTCTCCCGTTTCCTCATTGCTGATGTCTAGCCTTTATATATTTTTCATGGAAGACTGTGTGGATGGTGCAAAGGCACCTCCTTGCCTTCCCCTGGGTCTGATTGTTTGCTCTGGTTTTGTGTACATGGGGGTTAATTAGAAGTCAGCATTGCCTGCCACCCGATGTCTCCACACCTCCCCAGCTAATATGGAAACCTGATCAGGACTCAGCAGGGGGAGGGATGTAAGGAAGGATTTATCCCTTTGCAGGAGACAGAGCTAGGAGAGCACAGCTCCTTGGCCTCAAATCAATGAGGGTTTGGGTCTCTCCCTCCCTAGTTCCAGTGCAGGCACCCCAGCAGAAGAATTTGTATCCCTGGCTGTCCAAAAACAGATTAATGAAAATCCTCAGGGCTCCTCCACATCAGTTTGGCTGATGAGAAGACTTTATAGCCCCCTGGGGCTGGATTGTGGGGTGAGGGTGGCTGATAATGCCCCTATGGCAGCTCCACCGGATTGCTGCCCTTTCTCTGCTCCTGAGTACATCGGAAGAGTGTCTGTGGGGTGTGTGTGTGTGTGAGCCAGTGCTGGCTCATGCTATTTCCTCCCTTCCCTTGGGGCTTGACTCGATCTTTTTTTTTTCTTCTTTTTTTTTNTTTTTTTCTTTTTCTGCTGCTGCTCTAATAAAAAAAAAAAGTAGCTCAGCCAATTCTTTGAACCTGAACACAGGCGGAATGAGACAGGGAGTGAAAAATATGAAATCAAACAGGGATTTTTTTTTTTCCTCCCCACCAGACACAATTGCCAGGGAGTGGGGCTAAGAGCGTCGTGGCCATCCACTGGCAGCAGGTTGGGGGGCAATAGTTATTCATGCTGGAACTAGGAGCAGGAAAGCTGCTCTCCCCATCTCAGAGAGCTTGTTACCACCTCAAGTTTGCTTAAAATACAGCTCTAATTACCTGTTTAAACAATAGCTCTGTCCCTTCCTTGGTCTATGAAGACTGCACACATTTTAATTATCAAGAAGACCTTGGCCATTCACCTTTCTGAGGTATTTAATGCTTCCAGTCAAATGCCTGCCCTGATGTACTCTGTTACTATGCCACCTCTCGAACTCTCTCCGGCGGAAACCTGCAGGATATTGCTGGTGAAATGACATTCTGAAGCGGATTTTTTTTTTTTTTTTTCCCCCTGCTGCATAATCACGGTATTTGGGTTAATTCTGCTTTGCTGGGCACATTAGTCTCTGGCTCCTATTCTAAAAAAACATGCAAGCCCTCCTCTGCCTTGCCTTTTCCCCTGTGCACACACGAAAAATAGAGCTTAGCTTGTGTCTTAATGTGTGATAATATTGTAATCCTATAAATGGATGCCACGGCTGTTCCTAGGGTAGGTTTCTCTATCTTACAGACATAAGCAGCACCGGAAGGTAGCTCCTTTGCCTTTGCCCTTGCCCAGACGTCGATCCATTAAAACCAGCATCATGTCCTCTTCCAACAAAACCTCTCCTTTCGGGGCATTCCTCTTTTCGCAGCAAGTAGTGGGCTAGAAAATGCTTCCAGTTGCAGAACGGTGGCTGCGAAAGAGCCTGCTGAGCTGAACGCCTGGAGGCGATTGAAGCGCTGCCATCCCTGGGCGGGCAGACCGAGCCTGCTGAGGTCTCGGCTGCACAGCCGTGGGAGCCTGGCCAGCAGGAGAGATGTTGCAGATAACAAGCATCCTTCCTTAAGGGGCCCTTTCCTTGCTGATGCCGAGCAAACACAAGCTGAGATGTCCTGGAAGCCAAAGCCGCGGCAGCTGCCCGAGCTGCTGGCAGTGGCAGAGGGTAAGGGTGGGGCTATTCCCAGCAGGCACCAACTTGTTCTGTATCCCCGTCAGTGTGCGTAAGAGAGCATCCTTCTGCCACACTGGGCCCAGGCACTGAAAGGGTCGCAAGAAGGCTTTGCTTCAACAGAATGCCTGAGAAGGGGGCCAGGATGCTCAGAAGAGGGGAAGACACATATTTGCAGTCAGAGAGAAGATGGAGGCTGAACACTGCCCGGTTCCTCTGAAACCTTGTCTGTGGGGCTTGGGGCAGCCGGCTGGGAGAAACACGGCATCAACTCAGCAAGTTGCCCGGAGGGTCTGGAGCTGTAAATTTCAACAGCCTGGATTTAAAGAGCTGCCAGAACTTTTCATGAGGTTAGAAAAGTGCTGGGGAGGCGGCAGAGGAACACCTGGCCGTTTCATCCTCCTTACGCCACAGTGCTGCCGCTTGGGGTTTTTGACTTCCCTTTAGGAGTTGGTGAAGCATAATGGAGCCTTTTGGGTCTGGAAGATACTGCTCTGATTTAGGGTAATTGTCTGTGTGCTATGATTCAGCGCATCAGTTGAGCACTCGTCCACCTCTGGACATGATTAACTGGACATGATTAACTGTAAAGACCGCAGGGATTTTCCATGGGACTTGCGCATGTGTTTCCCTGCTGGGCTGAACTCAGGTCCCTGTTACCGCTACCGACTTTGGCAGGGGTGGGAGGGTGAGGGGTGTTGCCGGAGAGCAAATGGAAGAATTCAACCCTTTTGTATCAGATCCTCCTTTGTTTTATCCAACTGCTGAAACGGCAGAGCTGGAATATTTCAAAATATTTGCTCAGCTGGCCACGAAATGTGAGGGTTTCTTTGGGGAGAACGGTTCATTTCTTCTCCAGCCAGATCAAGCACTTCCAGCTAATGATGAAGCATCACAGCACACTGAAGCCCTGCTAATGGCAGTGTCCTGAGGAGTGAAGATAAACAGTGCCTGCCGCAGCATGGGGGGACACTGATCCCTCCCCTCCACTGATGACAAAAGATGAGCAAAGGAAAAGAGGAGAGGGGGAAACGTGCTGCTCTGGATGCCCCAGTTTTCTTGTGCTTTTTTTTTAAATTTTTTTTTTCTATTAATACCTAGTAGCTTTACCAAAGCTAAGCAAAAAAATCCCTTTCATCCACTGGTCTGTTTTCTACCTTTGATGGCCAGCCTTTCACTTTACTTTGAGGTATCCCCCCTCAGAAAGCTGCTTGCTGCCTGCTAGCACATTTGTTCCTCTCTGGCCGGATGCAGATGTGACCAATTTGCTTCCCCAACACAATGCAAGTGGAAGCAGGGGTGGAGAGGGGAGGAAGGTCTGTGAAGCCGAGCCACGCAGCAGAAGGCAGCGAGAAGAGTGCAGCACCATTTATTCTCTTGCTTCCACTGGGCTCTTCAGTGTCCCGGCAATGGTAAATTTTAACTTTCATGCTATAGTGCACCGGGATGCAATTTACTTCAAAGACAGCATAAATCTCTGGCTGCCGCTTATATCACAGGGCTGTTACATAAAACGAGCTTATGTGCTTCAGTCCCGGGAACAGGTTTGCACTGTTCGACATGGATCTCAACTGACCGGTTTGCAGTTGGCAAAAAAATAGTCTGTCCCTGCCCTTCTGAGCCATCCAAGCGCTGAGCTCTGCCGTGCTGGCCCTGGGAGCAGCCTCTCAGCGTCCAGCCCCACTATCCCACAGCTGATACACTCCTTCCTGCCTCAGGCTGGATGGAGAGGGAGGGAAGGTATGTGGCAAGCTCTAGGATTATTTTACTTTTACCCTTAGGAAAAAATGTTAGTGCTGGGGAGGGAGAGGAGGAAGGAAGCAAATTCCTCCCTGTTTACTATCATAGCCATCTTGCCAAAGCAGAAACTGAGACATCACTTTGACCAGGAAATGCCACGTGTGAGCTGGGTCCTTCCATAGCAGAGGTGGGCTGGAGGATGTGTAGTAGTGAAAACATCTGCCTTTTCTCCAGGGTGAAGGACCTAGCCTTCAGCTCACCTCTCTTGGTCTCCATGAACTTCACAAAGTTGGACTACTTCACACTGACCTTGGGAGCTTTTCGTTGTGGTAGCAAAAATCATAGCTGTAAGTAAAGGAGTGCTAACGACCTGCTTAGGCACATGAAGAAGGCACATTTTGAGAGGCATAGAGAACTGCATTGCTCTGACCCCAGTGTCATGAGTGAAGTGGGCAAGCAGATCCCCAGATAATTTGCAAAAGTGGGACTCAGGCTCTGTTTATATGTTCTTTATCAATCCCTTGACCAGGAGAGTGGTTTCCACATCCCAATTCCAGGCAACTGCTTTGCCCAGGAAGCCTAGTCTTGTGTGCTAGCGACCAGATATCAACGACCTAGGGGAGCACGTTGAGTGTACCCTCAGCAAGTTCACTGATGATACAAAACTAGGGGTGGGGGGGGCTGACAGCCCCCCTAGTTTTGTATCATCAGTGAACTTGCTGCCATCCAACAAGATCTGTAGAGGCTGGAGAGCTGGGTGAAGGCAAAACTCATGAAGTTCAATAAGGATAAGTGCAGGGTCCTCCATCTAGGAAGGAATAACAACAGGGACCAGTACAGATTGGGGACTACCCTGCTGGAAAGCAGCTCTGCGGAGAAAGACCTTGAAGTCCTGGTGGACAACAAGTTCTGCATGGGCCAGCAATGTGCCCCTGTGACCAAGAAAGCCAATGGCATCCTAGGGTATGTCAGGAAAAGTGTGTCNGACTGAGAGAGGTTATTATCAATGTATACAAATATCTGGGGGTGCGTGTCAAGTGGATGGGGCCAACCTCTTTTTGGTGTTCAGCAGCAACAAGACAAGGAGCAGTGGCTACAAACTGGAACGTAGAAGGTTTCACCTCAACATGAGGAGAAATTCTTTGCAGTAAGGATGACAGAGCACTGGAGTAGGGCACCCAGAGAGGTTGTGGAGTCTCCTTCTCTGGAGGCTTTCAAAAACTATCTGGATGCATTCCTGTGTGAACTACCCTAGGGGATCCTGCCTTGGCAGGGGGTTTGGACTCGATGGTCTCTGGAGGTCCCTTCTAACCTCTAAAGTTCTGTGATTCTGTGAAATATCAGGCTAAAAACAGTTAAATATCTAAGAATTTAATTTCTTGGCTAAACATAGGAACCTAGACGATTTCTGAATATTGCTTTTGGAGTGAAAGAAAAGAAATCCCTTCAGTCCTCTGTAGTTCAACCATATTAATAATGTCTTATTTGCAAAGCTGTTTACACCTCCCTTCTCTTCTGCTGGGATGCTGATGTGTATCTGCCCTCATCAGTGCACCTCCATGAGCTAGCTTCATCATGCAGCAATGCTTCATCGTTAGCCAAAGTTGCTTTATCTTTGTGAGGGAGAAATAAGGCGTTCCTCTCAGAACCACCCATATTTCATGGCCAGCTGAGCAACATTGCAAAAACATTGAGATTCTTCAATTTCCTCGATCACATATAGCAGATGCCGATTTAATGCTAGGAAAACTGATTAACAAACTCCTTCCTGACTAGTCCGTCACGGCGCTGTCAGCCCCAACACAGTCAGCTTGTCCAGCAATAGAACAACTATTACTAAGTGCATTTTTCATGCAGCGAGAAAGAATGTTTCTAGCTGCTTCTGTGCACAGAAAACAAATTTCCAAAAGCTTGAATAGCAAAGCGCTGAGGTTATAATCCACTCCTGTGCAATAGTACCTTCAAATGTGTTATCACTGAAAGGGTAAAATCCCAGCTCCTCTCTTGCTGGAGCCCTATCGTCGTTAATTGAAGGCTTACCCCAGCTGGGGGCCTGTCTAACTCGCAGGGCTGGCTGTGAAACCGAGGGCATTACTGGATGATGCTGTCATGCACAACCATGCAGGTCCCTTTTCAGGGACTGATGGAGCCGTTGTAGCGGGGGAGCTGAAGTATGGTGTGCATAATTTCAAGGAAATGTATAGGCGTGCAGAGGCTAAAAAATCAAGATCAAAAGTTCAGGGTTAAAATTCAGCTGTTGGGTCTAGATAAGCTTATCTCCAAAAAAAGTGGCTTACGAGAGATCTGCTCGGGGCTGAAATGCTTAAGTGGTGACCTGCAGGACTCCTTCCCACCAGGGCTTACCTCCAGATCTGCATGTCTCCTGCGTTTCAGATGCTAAAGCTGTATGGAGGAGGTGGGGGGTGTGTGTGGGGTGGATAACATGTCAGGACAGCTGCGCTTTGGCCAGGGGCCTCCCGTAGATTTACGCGCTTTCACTTAGCCTGGGTGTCCCAAAGAGAGCAGTGAGCGGCGATCACCCTGGGTTTGTTATTACACAGAGGCCTGATCTGGCAAAAAGGGAAAATTAGAGAATTTTTTCCAAGTGTTCTTTTCCACTCTCTGGGAAAAAAAAAAAGAAAAAAAAAAAGAAAAAAAGAAGAGGCATGACTGTAATCAGCTGCAGGAGTGGAACAGCCCTCTTAATTTATTTTAAAGTGTCCTTCAGGACTGTCTGCTTAATAACCATGCTCCGTGGTGCTGCTCTACCCTGCCTGGGAAATTCATGTTTCTTTTTCCCTGAATTGGATGCCCCCTGTTTCATCCCGCTGGGAAAACTGGGGAAGGGAAGCATGCACCTGAAGGAAGCAGGATGGCAGAACGTGGATGGGGTGGCAGCAGGGAACAGCAGCTCTGTATTCAGGATGCTGAGGAGGGTTGCTGGCACTCAAGAGGCTCCCACGGCTGCAAAAAACAGTGGTGACAGCATGTGTCTAATTCCAGCCCTTTGCTCAAGAGAACTGCTTAAAGGCGTCACAAATTTGAGGTGGGCAGTGTTTGCACTGCTTGCATGATATGGCTATTTGATCCCACTGGAGATGTTTGCAGTGCATGGATGCCACAGGTTTCTGGGAAGGGCAGTGAATGGGAAAGAAAGGTCATTTGATCAATTCTCTTGCAGTCTAGTGGTATGGTGGCCTTTGTAGGGAAAAATAAATCAATCTCTTTAACCTGTCCCTATTTTTAAAGCCTATCTAGAAGTTTCTGGGATGCAGCACGGAGATGAGACTCCTTGTTAAACAGTGAGCTGCCTACTCACCCAAGTGGCCTGCTGCCGTTAGAAATTAAGACTGAAACAATAAAACAAGCCTGGAAAGCTGCCAACAGCAGGAAACCACTGCAGGGGCACAGGATGAGGTTCTTGCTTGGTTAGATGTTTGAGGTATGTGGGTACACCCCAGGCAGAGTCAGCACCCACTCCTGCCTACTGCCATCCCCGAGCAGGGTTCTCCTTCAAAGGGAGGGCTGAGCTGCCCCATGTCTCCCAGGGAAGTCCTTTCTCAGAGCTGATGGGGCATCCTGCAGCATCCAAGGTGTGCTTCTGGCACGTGGTGCCATTCCTTGCCACGGCTCCTTTGACTGCCCAGGGCATCAGCAGCTCCCTCTGGCCTCCAACACAGCATGTCAGAGCCACCGGCTCCAAGAGAATCTCACATCCATTTTTTTCCCCTCACAGCATATGATTACCATGCAGGGACACGTCTGCATGTGTGCATATGTGTGCCTCTGAGAAAGTCACATTTCAGCCAAAAGTCTTGCACTAGAGATGACAAAAGGATGCATTAAAACAGAGTAACGTGAATCATTGTCATGCTCCTCTTCCTACCTTAAAATGATACAGTAATATTCAAGAGATGCAAAATTAGATGTTTTATTCTTGAAAAATAAAAAGAAAATGAAAACAAAAATAAAAATGAAAAAGGAGAAAAAAGCCAACTCGAAATAAAAATTAAAAGAAGAAAAAATAAAAAAGGAAAAGAAAAAAGGGAAATAAAAAGAGAAAGAAGAAAAAAGAAAAAGGAGAAGAAAGAAAAAGAACTAAACAGCTGTTTTAAGGGTCTGAGAATACCAGTTTAAACTTTTAACATTCCTTGCCTTCCTCCTTTCCTTTCTTACAGACAAAGATATTTTGGCAGACTTTAGTTTATTTTGAAAAACAAGCTTTTGTAATATTTAAGAACGATATGAAAATTCTCCAAGGCTTACGAACCCAATGGGCCATCACTGATCGTTTTACTTAAAGAAAGCCAGACATTGCAGCAGGGAGGTCTTGAGGCAGAGGGGCCATCAGCTCGATTGGCCAGCCCTAGCCACATGTAAGCCTTCAGCTGAGGAAGTGAAAAAAGGAGGCTCGTGAAACAACGTAGTATTTTCTCTCTCCAAACCATGTAGCTTTTCAAATATCTCTGTATGTACAAGCTGATGGAGACCTTTCTGTGAGCTAGCCACTGATTTACCCCCTAGAAAAACCCTAGGGAAGGGCTTTGGTGAAGACAGTTTTACTCTGACCTTGTTTTCTTCGCATTTTGGGGGCCAAATATTTTATTTTTTTGTTTTCTTTCTGGAAGGGGAACGATGGTTTATTATGCAATCAAAGATATCCGAGACATGGGGCCCTGGGAACAAAATGCCACCATACATCACAAAAGTTGTGCTAAAACCACAGGCAAGGCTGTTCTACTGAGCTGAGTTTCTGCAATGCATTCTCCTGAGCAGGATCCAGCGTGCAAATGTCTGATGAGGCAGCAGAGCAGTAGTGTTCTCCTCCTGCCAAAAATAAATGGGGTGTGGGGAGCTTGACTCCAGTTTTACCTGTTCAATCTGTGCTTAGATTATCCCTGTTGCGCCTAGGATTAAGAAAGGCTTTAGGAAGGACTAATCTCACCCAGTGGACAACATGTCTGGCTGACTTTTTAATCCCATCGCTTGACTCCCAGGATTTGGCTTCCAAGACACACAGGCCCCAAGCATCCCTACAGCCAGCTCCAGATGCGTGGGGCTCTGTCTCTCTGTGGGGCTGCGGTGGGGATCCCAGATCCAGCTTCAGGTCATTTCCACAGCATTGCTCTGCTTTTGGTCTTTCTTGCTTTGCTTTCCCCCACTCCTACACAAACCAGAAATCAGGCAGAAGGCTCTCAGCATGTGGCAAGCACAATGCAAAGTGTTAGGCAGGACAAGACAGAGCTATGTTAATTACCCTGATTTTCGGAAGAGGTGCTGCAGAGAATGAAAGGGGAGACAGCTGACATGTGTGTAATTTTTACTTTCTGCTAAGTGATGCTTTGAGAAGGTCTCCAGTGGTACTGTTGCAGGATTGTAACAAAGTTGGGTGTGCTGATCCTCAGATAACCTTCCAGGGAGGTAACTTCATCCCAGCCTCTGTCTCCTGGAGAGAAAGTCATGGGACAGCTGTAATGAAAATCCCCTATTTTGGGGGAAACAAGAAAAAAAATGTCAACCCAAACCTCCAAAAGGATGTTTTCTTCTTCTTCTTTCATGAGAAATTAAACATTCTTTACACTTTTTGATGACTGAAAAATGCCAGAGCATTTTGCTAGTAATAAACCACATTATGAAAAAACCTCCCCAGTTATTTGTCTGCAAAATTGGCAGAATGTTGAGTGTCTGAATTTGGGAAGCAAGGTAGAGCTTTGCAAGTATGAAACACTCATGTGGCTGGCATCCAGCAGCTCTCCTGCCAGGGAGAAAAAGCCTCTAACACAGATTATCCAACAGTTTATGCAGCTGAGTTTCAGAGGGCAGATCTTTATGACAGCAAACCTCCCAACAGCCCTGGTTATGAAACCCCAGAGCTCATCCCTGTGGTGCTGTGGCTGCCTCCCTGCAACACTGCCCTGTGGCATCCCTGCATGCAGGCTTCCCCCTTCCCCAGGGTTGTGCAATTCCCAAATTCAGACAGTGCCCAAAAGCACTGCTGAGCCATAATTGATGCCTGAGGTGACAATTACAGAGGCCCTTGAGAGGAAGGCAAAAACAAAACCAAAACCCCTGCTGCAAACAAATAGCAAAGCAGCAGCAACAGCAAATAACCCCTTGCACCATGCAAAACCTTAAAAGAGACAATAAATAAGGCAAATTAGCCCACAGATTTAGCACTGGCTTATGTGGAGTGAGCTCGGCAGAAGGCAGGGCAAACCCAAGAGCTGCTAGCTACAAAAACATCACTTCTTTCTACTCGAAAAAAAAAGTAAAATTCCCATGTGAGCAGAGATGGTTGAGATGATGAAGGACGGAAGGAAGACCAAGCAGAAGGGCAGGTCCTGGGAGGGAACAAGATGATGGAGCCTTGAAAGACCTTCCATCCTGCCCAGGATGGGCTCCCCACCTGCAGAGCTGGCTTTGCAGGCACCACGCTCTGAGCACCTTTGAGCACTCATGCTTGGTGTGAAGGTAACACTGGGGCCAAAAGACATTTCCAAGGGATGGGCAGCTGCACCCTGTCCCCCACCCGGGTCCTGCTCAGCACCCGGCAGGCAGATCACAGCTTTCAAACTGGAACATGGCAGGGAAGAGACACTCATTCGAGTATTTAAGGCCAAGGTTAGCACTGCCTTTCCAAGACCTTGAACTCTTCTCCTAATCTGGATTTACAACTGTGAATTCACTGCTGAGGCCATTTACTGTCCCTCCTCTATCTTGTAACCTTCATGTCCCTTGCAAGAAATGCCCTCATGGACACCCCATAGGTACCTTTGCAGATCCTACCTTTAACAGAAATTACTTGAAACCCACAGAGCTTTGGGGCCCAGATACACAGTATGCTTCTGTGCTAAACATAGTACAGTGTCTCTGAACTTTTAACAACCATTATCCAGTTGCTGAATGAGCCTTATTACGAGCAATTTTTGTAAATCATATCAAAAGCATGAAGTCAGAAGAGAAAAAAAATAGATCTCAGGTCATGAACTGCAGCAACACCTGGCAGGNTTTTTTTTTTTCCCCTTAAAAAAAAAATAATTTAAAAAAAAAAAAAAAAAAGAAAGAAAGAAATGCTAGCAAAGTTGTTGACACAAGGTCCTAGGGTGATACACTACGGACATCAACATATATGTCACACTCGAGCCCAGGGCAGTGCTTATGCAGCCCTCCAGCTGCAAGTCTGGCACCTATTTCTGTTGCCTGACACCCATTACTCCTTTCTGGGAGCCTCTCGGCAGCTTAGCTCAGAACAGGCCTCAAAACCGAGTTTCGTTCTGACCAAAAAAACCCAACAACATTTCCAGTCCAAGGAAGACTGGGCCAGGTGGGTTCTGGTATTAGCAGCAGTGTGGCATTAGTTGGCAGCTGCTCCCCTTTTGCCTTTGATGCTTGGCGAGCTGCTGCAACCCTGCTATTGCAGCAAGCAAGGTGCTGAGTGAAGGATCAGATATGTGTCCCTGAGCTGGTGCTTGTATGTGCTGTGTCGTCATCTGATGCCATGCGTGGACCATCGTGGTGGTTTGAGACACGTTTTGGCCACTGCTAATTAAAAGCCCTCCGGTGGTGACCCTAATGAGTCAGGTAGTGTGCTGGGAACTAGGGGGAGTATGGGGAGGTGGGCGAGCACCATACCCAGCATAGGCACAGGACCGTGGGGTGGTTCCCGGGAGGCAGTGCGGTCTGTGGGTGGCAGTCCCCTAGAACGGGAATGCAGGAAGGGAGAGCAGCCCGGTGGGAGCAGGAGAATGTTGGGGTGGCAGCCGGAGTATCGGAATACCAGTTGGCATCAAAGCCAGCACTTTGGA
>VWYK01081790.1:77924-94510 GCA_013399775.1 Semnornis frantzii | reverse complement strand
AAAAAAAAAAAAAGGCAGGGAGGAAAGAGGCCGGGGAGCCGTGCAGGTGTGACAAATTAAAGATTAGCACTGCTGTGCATGGGGATGCTCTGCACAGGCTTCTCTGCACAGGCTTCTCTGCCGCTGGGGGTTTGTCTCGCTGCCGGCTGCTGCCGCCGTCGTCACGACATGTGGCACATTTCTGACACATCCTCCGGCTTTGCTGGAGCAGCGCAGCCAGTGCCCTCGCCACGACACACGGCCGGCTGCTGCCCCGCAGGCCCCGAGCCTCCCCGGCCGGCTCCCGCCAGCCCCTCCAGCTACAGCCGCTCATTAGCGGTTCGCGACTCGCAGCCTCCTCTCCGCCGAAATCTGCAATTACTCGGCGCGCTGGCTCGAAGCCGGCTCCCACTCGGTAGCGAAACAAAGGCGAGTGCGAACAGGCAGCCCAGCTGCTGCTCGCCCTGCAGCCGTCCCTGGGCGGGCAGGTCCGCAGTAGTGGAAGAGGTATGGGTCATGTTTCAAGCCGAAATTGAAGCAGAAAGGGAAGGAACCGCATCTTTCATAAGCTGTAAAATAAGAGGAGGCTTTTTTGTTTGGTTGGTTGGTTTTTTGTTTTTTTTTGTTTGTTTTGTTTTGTTTTGTTTTGTTTAGCACGAGGCCATTTTGGCCAGCATAAAATACCTATCAAAATGGAGACAGAAAACAGTTCTGCCTGAAAACACCTGGGCCAAATTGGCTTTGAGACTTGTTTAGTCCTGAGCCAATTAAAATGCCATAATAATACAAGATCAAAAGGGGAAGAAAAAAAAAGTGTCTGCTAGTTATGAAAGATATTCAGGGAAAAAGATTAATTTCATAGCAAGAAATGTTTATCCAACTGGCTCTCTGTGTGAAAATCAGTTGGTAAAAGGGGACAAGGAAAACGTCCCACAGCATCAGTAGTCTAGGTGCAAACTTGCGCTCTACTTCATGTTTGTAGCACCTTTGATGGTGTCTTTGGAGCACTCCTGGGTTCAAGTGGGACTTTGAAGGTCCTGCCTGTGCTACAGGACAGGGGCTTTGGGGTAGCTTTATTGCAAATGACAGTTTTAGCCTCTTTGTTGAATTTCCCAGCCTTGATGAGTCTTTGGGAGACATGTGTCCCCCAGGTATATCAACAGTAATGGAAAGTGCCACTGTCACTACAGGCACTAACTCATCATCTTGACGACCCATCGATCCCTGGAAGAGTCAAGTGGAGGGTAAAATAAATATGGTTTGCTGGGATAGGAGGCGAGGAGGAGAATACTGAAAACATTTTGCTTCACTGGCCACTGAAATCAATGGAAAACAAGCCACCAACTTCAGTGGACACAGGGCCTGACTAGGCCCACACTCACCAAAATTTGGAAGAGATGGAAGAGATGTCCCCAAAGGCAGCTCTCAAACACTGTCATCCACTGGCAGAGGCAATCCTGCCAGTCAGGAGCTGTCTGGGGATACTGAGGTTTGTGCTTGGTACTGCCTCACTCTGAGAAACATTCTTGACCTGCCCGGTGTGAGATGAGAATTTTAGCATGCTCCAAGGCCGGCAGGGAAGACTGAATTTCCCCCATCCCTGGGCCAGCAATGCCATTTGGTGGACACTCGGGAGGAGGAGTTTCCCGAAGGGAGCTGGTACCTGCCGATGCTTCAAGCTGCAGCCGGCCCTCGAGGCCAGCCCATTGCCTTTGGGGGCCGGCTGGCTGCCACAGCCAAGGCTGTGCTGGAGCTCATTATCCCTGCTGTGAGGGAAGTTAATTAGCTCGGGGAAAGTTCTGTGCTAATTTGCCTAACTGGCTTTTGGGACCAAGGTTAACCTCGCCAGCAGACTTGGACACGCTCCTTCTGGCTGGGGCTCTGCCTCCTGCATCCATGCATGCAGAGGGGGGTTGCCCATCCACTCCAGAGATGCTTTGAACATGTCACCCCTACTCTTTTGAAGCCAGATAATCGCAGTTCTCCTGGCAGGGAAGACTGTCATCCTGAGGCAGTATTGGGACTGCTGTGATGCCTGCTGGTCCACCTCAGCAGGCAGATGGAACAGGCCCTGCTTTTTGTTGTGGCTGCTGGCATGTCAGGATGAGCACACCGGGCAGCTCTGCCAAGCAGCAGAGCCATGGTGTACCTTCTGTGGCCACTGTGCTTGTCGGTGCAGAATTTACAATGTGTGTGGCCATCCCTGCTCACCTCTCTCCTCTGTCCAGCTACCTCATGCTTGCCTGTAATGCATTGATCACCTCATGCTCCAGGGCTTTGAAAAGGTCTCTGCTTTTCACTATTTCCTCTCCTTGCTCCTCACTCTCCACTCCTCCCTCCTCTCTCTTTTCTCTCTTTTTCTGCTTTTCTCTTTTTTCTTAATAATTTTTTAAATTATTTTCTTTCTTTCCCCCCTTCCCTTCCCCTTTCTTCTCCTTATTTATCTTTTTCTCTTTTTATTGTTCTTCCCTCCCTCTCTTTCCCTCTCTCTTTATATTCCCCCTATTCTCAGAAGAACGTAGAACTTGGACAGGGCGATTTTAACAGCGTGTTGAGCAGACGGAAGCAGGTCCCTGGCTGTGGCCAGGTGGAGGGAGCACTCAGCAGGCAGAGGCTAGGCATGGCAAGCTGAGAAGCCAACTCGTGGATCCACAGAGTGCTGCTCTCCTTCTAATGTTAAAGCAATTGCTCTCAACGGCTTTCAAATCCTGTTTTTGGCACGCAAACATGTGGCTGTCCTCTACTTGCAGACCCCATGGGAAGCCGAGCTTGGTTCAGCGTGACTCGCAGCAAGGGAGAGAAAGCAAGAGAAACATGCATGCAGCGAAGAGCCAGGGAGAGAAACAGGAGCAGGGTAATCTTCAATGCAAGCTCACAAGCTTTGTCTAAAAATAGCAAGTGAACTGTTCCCTGGTAATTAGTGGGGAGACGATTTTGTTTGCAGCAACGCGATTTCAGCAGCAGTGCTTTTGGCAGGAGGAGACATCCCAGCAGCTCTAGTCTTGCAGTGCAGGAGGAGACTTGCCTCCCCCTGCCGAGGGACGTTTCTCACAGGTAGCAGGTGAGTGTGGGCTCAGGGGTGAGCACATGTGCATTCCCCTCTGCCTGCCTGGGCAGAGAAACAAGAGGCCAGAAGAGAAGAGGTGCCCTCTCTGACAAAGCCTTCTCCACGGTCTTTGCATCAGAAGAAATGAAGTCCTTTTATGGGGGCAGGGAGCAATTTCCTAGCAAATGGGCTTCATCCCTAAATAGATACAAGTAAGGACAAGCAGTGTGCAGGGTCTCGATGGAGACCATGGATGAAGAGCATAGGGACATAAGCATGGATTACAGCAAGAAGCCAACCTGAGGCATTTACTCACCTGCAGGTGCCTGCTGTAGGTCTTTGGATCTAAGGGAGTAGCAAAGGGCTGTACTCCTCAGCACATGGAGTCAGGGCCCCTGTTGAATGGTGAGCGGTAGGTATCAGGCTGGGCTTTCTCAGCCAGGCCATCATAGACATGCTATGGGTTAACACCAGTGCTGCCAGGTACTTTCCCTTCTGGCCTTTCTTGTGGCAGCAAGGAGAGAGGGCTACCCTCCTTTTTAGTCATTGGTCAGAATAGATGGCATAAGGCAGGAGAGGGCATTCTTGTGCAAGGACTCCTCACAGGATGGCTGGCATCTCCATTCACCTTGCAGGAGTCTCCCTGAGATGGGATGCTGAGGACTTGGGGGGGGAGATGAGTGACTGAACACTCTGGCTTCCAGGGCTCCTGGGTGAGAAGCTTCTCCTGGGAAATTCCACCAGGCTGAAGGAGCGCAATAAAACCAGGAATTATGTTAAAAATGTGGAAACTTAGCATTTTCATTCTGCTTCTGCTTACAGTGGGAGCAGGACTGGGACAGAACTTGGATATGGGCCATTTCATGCATTTTATGGGTTCAGGTAATGCATCCTGGCTGCAGCAGAAAACATAAACGCAAAGAGTCACTTCAGCACCATGCTGGCCCTCTTCTGCTGGTCAAGTGCTGCACGTTCCAAACTCACCCACACCCCACCAGAGGCAGAGAGTGAGGACAGAGATGCTATGGGGACATTTTGAACAAGGAGGAGCAAATTGCCTGCAGGAAGCTTTGTGCTGCAGTCTGATAGCGCAGCCCTGTGTAGCTCAATGACCCATCAGGAGGGGATGGTCACCAGGGGATGTTCTGCAGGGGCATGGGGTACTGTCACCTGCATCCTGGAAGGGGACAATATCCCGGGTCTGTTGCTTTCCAGGCCGAAGAGATGTGTTATCACTCCTTTTAAAAGCATCCAGCTGGTCTGATTTTGGCAGAGTGAAAGCCTAATGATGAGAAGGCGGTGTGCTGTGTGACCTACAGCAAGCAGCTATCCCTGATCTGAGAACGAATCCATTGCCAAATGAAAGAAGGCAAGCTTTACATCCCTTTTCAGTCAATACCCAGCCCTTGCTGTTGCATTGTTGATTGTGTGGTTCTGCAACCAGCTTTAGTTTCCCATCTTTCTGTCTCCCTGTTGCTGTCTGTGAGGCTTGTGCAAACAGTGGGGCAAGCAGGCTAATTGTCTCTGGAAGATGAGTGGCGATAACAGCTACACTGGAAGATCCATCATAAGCCCACAATTAGCAGCCTGAGAACACAGGAAAAAACAAACCCCCTCGGCCCTGGCTTCTCTTCTGAACAATTACTTGTGCCCATTGGAAGGAGTGCTGCCCTGGAGCACCGGGCACTGCTGATTTGTGAGCTTTCCCTGTAGTGGGATAGCACTGATGGGGAAATTTACTAGTTGAGAGGTCTCTTCAGGAGCCAGTTTAAGGCTGACAGTTCCTCTGGCTTGCTCTTGTGTGGCACAGCAGCAGTTGACACTGGATAAAAATTGCAGGATGTGCTGTGAGTAGCTGGGGTGTTCTCCCATACTGGTGGTGGAAACGGCTGGCAGTGTGGCCATGGCAGGATGGCTACCTTGCAGAATGGTCTCCAAGCCATACCCAAGCTACCTTTGGAACCAGCACCCTCAGGAGAGCTTGCTATGAGCCCCTAGGTTTGGAAAATTATTTGGAGTCTCACTGTCCCACTCTGCCCACACCCAAGGACTACCACAGGCTCCATTTCCACACCAGCCCTTCTGGAAACTGTGTTGATGCAAGCACTCTCACCCACAGGTAGGAAAAAGGTGTGCGAGAGATTTGCCTTTATTTTCCTCAACAGTGAAGTGGGATAGCTGGTGGGGCTAGGTGTGCACTCATCCGGGCTATGGAGAGGTGATGCAGCCCATCTTGGGCATGGAGAAGTGGCCTGAGCTATTTCCTTTTTTTTTTTTTTTTTTCCCCCTCCCTCCTGTGTTCCTGCCACACCAACCCTGCAGCAACAACCAGGGCCACGGGTGCCACTGATGTTCCCCTGCACCTTCCTCTCCTCAGGGAGCCTCCTGCAGACAGAGAAGTCTTTCTGGGAGGGAAGTGGCTGCACGGATGTTTGCACAGTGATGCATGAATGCAGTCAGCCTGGCCTTACCAGGAGCACGTGGCAAGGGAATGCAGCCTTCCTGGGAAGATTATACCTGAGATGCATTAGAAATGGTTGTGAGGATCAAGGCCCAGCTTGGAAACAAAAATCAGTGATGGGCAAAGAGGGTGGGGCAGGCAGGGGATGATGCCTCTGCTCCAGAGCTGTTTGATTCGCTGTCTCCTTAGCAGTGAGGGACAAAAGCCATGCTGGAGGGAAATGAGTAACTTGGTCCAGCGTAACAAGATTTCCCAGCTGCAAAGGACTGGGCTCCCCTGAACTACTGGATGGCAAAGCATTCTTTTCTCAGTTTCCTTAAAAAACAACAACCCCCCAACAACAACAACAACAAACCCCACAAAAAAACAAACCAAACCAACAAACAAACAAACAAACAAAAAAAAACCCAACACAAAAAACAGTATCAGAGAAGACCAAGATGGGTGTGGGATGCAGGTCAACAAATGCAGCACATCCCATCTCAGTGCAAACTTCCCCTGAGCTTGGGTGGGTGTTCAGCTCTGGGGCTCTGGGAATTAGTGAGGTGGCTTCTAACCATGCTCTGGCTCCCAGACCAAAGCTTGTCTACTTTTCCCAAATGCACACAGAGAGGAGTGGGAAGTATCATGTAAACTGGGGATGCTAATCCAGGCTTCTCTTGCTGGGCAGAGGGTTGTTGGGATGTGTAGGGAGAGAAGAGGCTGACCACACTGCTGCTGAATTAGCAGGATTTTACATGACAGGTATGGGGAATGGCTGCAATCTCATCCTGTGCTGCACAGCATTCTAGGAGTGGTTATTACAGACAACTCCATCTGACACACAGCCCTTCCCTGCATGTGCCTCCCTCTCCTCCCCTTCGTGGCTTTACTCAGCTGCAGGAAGCTCTGGTTTAGCAGCCTACACTACTCTGCACTGGGAGGACACTGACCTTAGTGTCTTTTCCTGGTGCTGCTTTGCCTTTTGGATGACAATCAAGTCCTGGAGCAGAATCTGCTCCCAGCATTGCCACATAGATGGGGTGATGCCAGTGGCAAATCTGGCAGGGAATGTCTGCTGGTTTTCAATAAAAGGAAAGTTAAATACCCCTCAGCCTGGCACAGTGCAGCAGAGCTGTGCCCCCCTGGCAATGCCAGCAGCATGCTGCCTGGTGCAGGCCAGCCAGTGCACTGGACAGATGGTTACTGCCCATGCTAGCATGTTGCTATTTTGAGAAGGAACTCATGTTTTTCCTCCATCCACTTGTGCATTTCAAATATCAATCCTCCATTTACTTCTGCATATTCAGCCTGCTAGGAAGACTCACATCAAACTAGAGACATCTTTCTCTCCAAAAACCCTGGGTGCCATGCAGCTTTGGAGACCAAACAACTTGATCAGAGCCATGCTGGAATGTGAGTGTCAGAGCAGGGACAGGATATTAGGAGTGTCACCCAGCTCTGTTGTTTGGATTATGACCATATGCCTTTTCCACGCACTCCACTGAAAACACAGTGGTGAAGCCCATGGCTCCCCAGGCTGGACTGAACTATAAGCATCGAGTTCCCTTCTGCAGGACATGACCATTGAGGCCCAGGCTCCAGTTCTGGGTTTACAGTGAGCAGTGGCACACACCAGGTTTAGGAAAGCATACAGGAGGGAGGAGAGACCCACGTCAGCTTTTTTTCTCCTCCTCTGGGGGAGCACCCATAGCAGGGTGTTGAATGCCTTTTGCAGTCACACAGAAATGCTTCCTAACATTCTTCAGTGAGAAACGGGACCCTTGGCACCCACATTGCAAAACTAGAGCTGCCTGTAGTGTTGTGAAGCTGTGGAAGACAATGGAAAGTGCTGGGCTCTTTCCCTTCCCTCCCTGCTTTATCCCCCACACACGTGAGTGCTCACACACACACAAGCACATGGATGCTCTGTGGGGCAGGAGCAGTGTCCTGGCAGTAGTGTGGCCACTGAAGAAAGCATAGAAGGTAGCATGTAGGCAGGGGGCTGCCAGACAGAGCTGTGGTGAAAGGGGATTTGTGTAGGGAAGGGAGAGGAATAAATAATCCTTGTGGTGAGCTTCAGGTCTTTCCCTGACATATACTGGCAAGAAATGAATAAAATTAGGACCTGAGCATATCAGGAACAGCCTTGCTACCTGCTTTCTGAATCATCATAGCTCAGACAGGGTGACTGCTGTAGGAGGCTGAGTGTTTTCTGCCCTGTGCATTCTTTGTGGGCCCTCCGATGTGTGTGGGAGACTGTGGTAGAGGAAGGGGGATGCTCCATTGTATAATGGGGAAGCAGGGGTGGGGATGGGACTTCACCTCCTTCCCTCCTTCCTGGACCCCTGGCATTGAGGTGTTGGCTGCTAACCTGGGGCTTATGTGAACCTTGCCTCTCACCTCCCTCTCCACCGCCCCACAGTGGAAACCTCTCTTTCTCCCAGCTCTCATGCTATTCAAACTCTTTGGCTTCAGATACTACATGTGAACCTTGCAGGAGAGTTTGGGACCTCTTTTCTGGGACCCTGTCTCATGGTGTGCAAGGCCAGCACCTGCAAAGCATGAGTGAAAGCCCTGAGTGGGAGATGAAAACCTGCTCAGCAATGCTGCAAGGGGTTGGGAGCCTTGGCTGGCAGCAAGCCCTGTCATTATTTCGGTGCTGTAGAGAGCATTAAGTGTAGTGGCACCAGAGCAGGAGGCCAAATGGAATTCCCCCGCCAGTCCTGGGAACATAAAGCCTGGACCTGACCTGAGGGCTGCCTGCCTTTTACATCGCTCAGATGACAGCAGAATTATTTTTTTCCTGACAGGACCCAGAAACCAGGTCACTCCGCATGTAAACCTGTAACAAATCTGCCTGGGATTAGGCAGGCCACTGAGAGGTGGCAACAGACGGTATTCATCAGTGTGCCCGTAGCAAACAGCTCTGCACCACACGCAGGGAAGGGAGCAGAAGCACATTCTTTCATGAGCAAGGTGGTTGCTATGCCAGGAGCTGGCATCCTGGGTTGGACAATTTGGTCCATGATGGTCTCACAAGAAACAAATGCTGCAGTCCAGGGATTAGCCTTGTGAGCAATTAAAAAATAATACCATGATAGTAATAAGCAGAGCAGTCAATCCCTCCACAAGCTGAGGGACGCTGTGGGGAAAACTGGGCTTTTCCCAGACCAAACTGGAACCAGATCTTCTCAACCCCGGATGAGGTAATGAAACTCAGATGTCTGGCCAGATTTTGGTGAATATTACTCCTGCAGGATGGAGGATGCATATGTGCTTTGTGTACATGGTTTTAACTTGCCTGTGCATCAGACGCTGTCCCAGACTGGAGGCGAGAGGAGAGAGCTACAGCGTGGCTGCAGCAGGCAGGGGCTGGTGATCTGCTTCCCGCTCCCCTTTCCCTCTCTAGGAGGTGAGCATAGGCCTATGGGATGATTATAAACCAAATCACATCTCTCCGACACCATGCTTCCTAATCCAAACTAATCAGCTGAGCCTTCAAGGGTTAAGGAATAGCAGCACTTGTCTACACGGGCATCACTGGACCTATTAAAAAACCTCGACCCCTTTGGCTCAGTTGCTGAGGGAATTTTGCAGCTGAAAATGCCAGGGCTCTGGGAACTATTAAACCCTGCAAACCCTAGATTGCTTTTATGCCTGCCCCAGGCTGCAACGTCGGATCTTTTCTTTTCCCCTCTGCAAACTGCTGGGTAATGATCCCTTGTGGTATGCCAGCATACCTCCCCTTCTCCCAGCTGGCAGCCCTGTTCGACAGCAATGCCCTTTTGTTCTGCTGGTGCCGAGATCTGCAAACTCATTGCTAATCACTGCATCTGGGGCTTCCAGCTCCAGTGACAATGCCAGGACTTGTGGCGGGCTCCTGATGGCCAAAGTTCACTCCCCTGCTTATTTCCTTACCAAAGACCATTTTCTCTCATTTACATCTAAACTAGTTTTTTATACCAGTTTAAATGCGGCCCCTCCCCCTGTAATCTCAATGCAAATGAATTAAAAGTTCATTCTTCCGATGCTCAAATCTTGTGCACTTTCTTTTTCAGTTCTTATTTAAATCACACACTGTTTTCAACGAAACCTTTTATTTCCTTCCAATTATTATTTCTAGTGTGTTTTCCAGAGCCTACAACACGGCATCTGATTATACACAAAGCTTCAGAATAAAGCCCTGTTTTTTCCCTTCATTAAGGACACAAAGGATTCCTGTGTGAGCCAAGCAGCACTTTGGACATTAATGCAGCTTTACACCCCAAATCACATCTTGGCTCTCTGCAGAACAGATTGGGGAGTGGATCCGTGCCTTTCTCTGCTGCCAGCACCCTTTGCAGGCTCCAGACAGCTCCTTCCTTCGCTGGAATTAACATCCGATGAAGCGGTGCCAGCATGTTCACCCGCAAACTCCTGTCCGATCGCTCTGCTCGCTTCGCCACTGGGTGTGTTTCTCGGCTAATCCTGCGTGCTTGGGTCCCCTCTACTTACCTCCGAGTTAGGGATCTGGGGAGCTTGGTGGGCTCACCTAGGATTTTGCTGTAGCTGACCATTTTCCATAGAAGGAAGTTACAGGGAGTTGCCTGTAAAGCCCCATCTGTAAGCCCCACAGCCCTCTCTGAAAGCTTGAAACTAACGAACTTGAGAATATTTCAGGCTAAGTGGTAAGTCTAAGGACATACAGGCAGTCAGTGGCAGAGCTGTTTTCAACCGGCATGGGCAGCCACTCCATCCTTCCTGGATCTGATATCTTGCCTGGAAGCTGCCTGAACCAAACCAGAAGCACAGGAAACCACCCCATCTGCAGCATGTTTCCCTTATTTAACATAATCATGCAGAAAGGAATAATGTATGCTGTGTTTAATAAATGAAGAAGGGAGAGCTTTCTATCAAAATGATGCATTACTGAGGTGATTAGCTGCACAAGAAGCCTAAGAAAATGCATTTTATCTTATTGAACAGAACAACATTAAAAGAACCCCACACAAACCAAACTAATTTTTTTTTTTCTAGCTTAAAAAATATTTCTAATTGCAAAGAAGAGGTTTGGAGGTCCCCTGGAGCAGAAAAGAGGCATTTAGAACTGTGGGGGTTCAGGAGCGGTTTCTAAAAGGAAATAGTCTGCAAGAAGGAATCTGTCAAGTGGACACAGGATGGGAGCTGGATCCCTGATTTCCCCAAAGAGAGGCTTCTTTTAATACAAAAGAGTTTGTCTAACAGGCTTTGCATGGGTCTGCAAGGTAAGGATACCAGACTTGCAGCTCTGATATCATACTGTGCTTCTCCTCTGGGACCTCAGGCAACTCAGGTTATCCCTGTCTCTCTTAAAATCCCTATCTGTACAACGGAGATATTGCTGCCTGCAGTAAACATCTGCAAAGTGCTTGAATGTGAGGGTTATTACTTTTAAATATCTGTGCAGTTTTCACCTCTGCTGCACTGAAAAGCAAGCCAGTACCAATGGTTGCTGCAACACACTGTTAAGCAGAGTGGGAATCTCACAGTGCAGGAGTGAGCACGCACTGAGAAATATGAGGGAAGCTGGAGCTGCTTCATACCAGGGATTACTTTTTTCCTCAAATATTCAAAACCTGATGTAATTAGCTACTCCGACCACTACAGGCTTGCTTTCATTTCACAAACAGCTGAGCCAGGCCACGTGCTGCCTTGAGAGCCAAACCACTTTTCCTACCTGCTGTGGAGCAACACGTACATCCCACATGCCAGGCTGGCCACTTTTACTTCAGTCGCACTGGAAAAAAAATAACATCTGAATCCCAGCCATCCAGGTCAGACCAACCTTCGGAGAATACGAACAACCAGGGAGGTCATGAAACACCACAAAAGCCACAGCAAAACCACTAATTGGCTTCTTTTCAGCCATATCCCTGTGTCACCAGTCTTGCCCTTCTCAAACCTCCATGTGCTGCCTTCAGACTGCTGAGACACAGTCTGGTTTTGCAGAGCCAGGATAGCTAACGATACTTTATGTTGCTAATTCTGTAATTCATATTGTTTGTGCTGGCAGGGAATTCCCTGTGACATTTTATCTCAGCCAGTCTTCTCTGGCTGTTTAAAACATTTGGAATTATTATTTCTGGCCTGTGGGTCCACCCTAGGCCTTGGCAGTATCATTCCCAGGTTATCCACAAGCTTATGGCCACCTTCCCCAGTGCTGGTGGTCTGGAATATATAGGACATATAGCATATATAGGACATATCAGGAGAAGAGAGAACTTTTTAGTTGATTGACAACAGACGAAATGAAGGCAAATAGGCTTTAAGATGTTGTCCTGGCAGTTCCCAGTGCTGCTAAAAGAAGTACTGAGTTGGGAGACTGGGGAGGAGAAGGCCCACAGGGTTAGGGTGGGAATCGCATGGGTGGGCAATCCGTGAGCAAGAGAAAGAGTAGAGTGGTGCCAAGGGGCTGGTCTGGGATCTGAGTGTCATTTGTAGAAGAAAGCTGGGAAGAAAGGTGGGATCTGCCAGATGGGTGGCAGGTAGGGGGTGTTACTTGGGGGCTTCCATGCTTCCACCAAGGGAGACAGGGGGTCAGAGGGGCTATCCTCTGCTTAGATGCATGGGCTGCAGGAGTTCTGCTGGCAGGCCGTGGCCCTGAACTGATTGCTGTGCACACCAGTCCCCAGAACTGGAAGACATATCACAAAAGGCACATTTTAAACACTTCTTTTAATCCCACGATCCTGCGCATTTAAGTCTGAACTGCCTTGCATCTGAGCCTCCACAAATGCCTTTCGCAGCCCACCCAAACCGCAGCTTGCTCTAGAGAGAAACTAATTAAAGCTGCCCGACAGGCTGCTAAATATTAAGAGCCCAATAACGGTGCAGACTCAGGGACATCATCATCTGAATGACAAAAGCCTGTAGGCAGCGGTTACTGACAGAAGGACCAGCAGGCTTGTGCCTGCCTTGCTCGGGGGGAGAGGTTCCTGCTGGCTGCTGGAGCCAGGGGCTCAGCCCTGGGAACGCCGTGCATCCGGGAGGATCGCTCCAGCCCTTCTCCCTCCTTATCCTATGCAATTCACGGCCAGGGTTAGGCCGGGGCTGACTGCCAATTCACATCACGTAAAGCCGGCAGGGATGGCTGGTTGGTGCGGCGGCAGCAGGCGTGGGCTGCAGGGTCCTGACCTTCATTTCTGCCCTTCCTCCAAATATTCTGCAATTACAGAGTCGATTGCTTGGGAGGGCGGAAAGCAAACAGGCTGCGGACGCCGGCGCGCTGTGCTTGTTTGCTCTCGACCGTGCTGTACAGCATAGTGGCCGCTGCTAATGAAGAGGATGGGTGACAAGCAGAGCCTGTATTTCAGGGTAGCACACGTCATGGAAAACCCAACAGACCCTCCAGCATGGCTGGCTGTAGGCACGAGTTCCAGCTAGTGCTAAAAAACAAACAGGCAAAAGGGATTTTGAAATTCAGCTAAATCACGCTTCCCTCTGAAAAAAATTCCATTCCTGCAATCGTTCTGAGTAACAAGTACGATTACTCTAGCCGAAAGAAATGATAAAGAGCATTTCGTCTTCTCAGCTCGTTTACTTTCTACATCTGGCAGTGTTTTGTGTGCAGGCAGTTTTCCCCCTTTCCTGAGGTAGAGCGCTTGGATATGGAAGCTGAAGAATAACAGTGCAAGACGGTTTTGTTTTTCTTTTTTCTTTTTCTTTTTCTTTTTCTTTTTCTTTTTCTTTTTCTTTTTCTTTTTCTTTTTCTTTTTCTTTTTCTTTTTCTTTTTCTTTTTCTTTTTCTTTTCCTTTTTCTTTTTCTTTTTCTTTTTCTTTTCCTTTTCCTTTTCCTTTTTCTTTTTCTTTTCCTTTTTCATCTTTCTTTTATCTTTTCCTTTTCATTTTCCTTTTCTTTCTTTTCCTTATCTTCCTTTTCCTTTTCCTTTTCTTTTTCCTTTTCTTTTTCCTTTTCCTTTTTTTTTCTTTTTCAAGCTAAAGCCCTTGGCAAAAATGATATGACAATAAATAACATAGCACTTTTCAGTGTTATTATAATGGCAAGAAAAACCTCCATGCTCCTTATTTAATATCCAGATACTACCTTGCAGTACAGTAGAGGAAAATGCGCTGGCAGTACCTCTCCCAAAGCGAAACTGCCATGAGACTTATTACTGTCAACTGTGCTGTCACGAAGGGGCTGGAAGGGAGATGTATTTTCCTTGGACATTTCCATGGGGCTTGCCATCTGGCCTATGGATCACTCTGACTCCTCAAACCTTGACATCCTCCAGGGAAAGGAACATTAAAATGATCCAGGAAGCAGTGCACTCTTCTGATTTGAGTAGATGCTGGGAAGTATCTCTGTGATTTAGGGTCCTGATGATGTGGTCTTTAGTGAGCAGGGTGCTCTGAAAGAACATGGGCATGGGATGCTTGCATATGAAGTGTGCAAAGCTGCAAGTATTTGCAACATGGATGCTAATGTATGAGGACAATGTGGCTGTGGGATGATGTGCTGGTCCAGTACCATTAAAGGTTTGCAGGACTTTGCTGTTGTCTCAAACAACAGGGGGACAGGCAGGATGAGGATGGGCAGAGTGAAGCCATGCAGTTGGGGTGTGTGTGTGTGGATGCAAAAGTAGAGGATATAGTCCTCTCAGAAACCTCTCTTCCTCCTCTTTCTCCTCCTCCTATTCCTCTCTTTGGCACTGCAAGTTGACACAGCCATTAAGTGTTTCAGGGTAATAAGAGGGCAATTAGTGTGAAAATGGTATGATACAAAATTCTGTTGGAGAGAATTCAGATGATGCTTATTTGCCCTTTAACATACAGGCATGAAAGATCATAGGCCCAGTACAAACTACGTGATACACTCTTCCTCTTCAATATACATGAAAGCAGAGTTCCATCCTGACAGGGTTGTCTCTTTCTCTGGTGAAGCCGAGGTGGTGACAGAAGCAGGACGAAACTGCTCAACCACCACTTCCCATGTGTGCTACCTGCATACTCCACGCATTTCCATCAGTGTCCCTAAACCCACATTAGTGTCTCTAAGGGCTCAGCATGCACATATTGGCTTAATCCGCCTTGGCTAAGTGACCATGATGCTCCCCACATACTCCCCAGGCACCACTTACAAACACCTTTCCTTCTCTGCATCCCACTGGATGGGAAGGCAGGGGAGAGGACAGATCCCAGGCACAGGGCTTCTGCTCTCCAATTGCCCCCAGGTCATCAGATTTGGCAGCCCAAGATGGTCCCCAGTGCCTGCAGATCAGATGTCATTCAGATCACAGGGACAAAGCCCAATATGCTGGCTATGGCTTGCTTAGAAATGTTTTGAATAAAATGGCTTTTCCATGAGACAATATAAGCTCATCAGAGTTGATTTGTTCCCCAGGAGCACAGCAGTTGCTATAAACTTTCACAGAGAAAAGGATGGAATTTCTCCTTGAAGACAGAGTTTGGAGGAGGATATGATATCAGGCCTGTCTGGCCAGTAGCCAAATGATGAGAACAAGGTAAGACTAAATCCAAACCCTTTAGCTGGGCAGAGCCTGCACTTGAATATGGCTCTCCAGTATGCTTAGTTTGTGCCTTGAGCCAGTTCAACACTGCAAAGTTGTCCTGAAGCAGGTAATCCTCCAAGACCTGCAATGTGAGATGGGGAAGGCAAAAAAAGAAAACAAAGGATGCTGGAAAAACAAAACAAAACAACAAACCAACCAAAACCCCCACATAAAACCAACAAAACAACAGCAAACCAAACCAAACCAACAACCCCCCATCCCCCAAACCCACAAGACAGAGAAACTGGAAGCTGTCATTGGTCAGGGACAACTTCCAACTACAAACCTACTGTCAGCTGTCCTTAGGCTGAACTGTTTGGCTAAACTCCCAGGGGCATCATGAGTATCCTTTTCTCTTCCTCCTTCTTTGAATACATACATCATATCCAAACGCCATATAAGATGTGATACAGAGACCATATTTGAAGTGTTTTACATACACGTAAACTTCCCATTAAACCTTCTGGACTTTGTGTGGTGAATGCAAGATCATCCATACCAAAGCGGAGTTTTTGCAAAGACCTCTTTGTATTGAAGTCTGAGTCATGGGATCAAATTGTGTTCTGCACAGAGGTGCAAAAATGGTACAAAAATTAAAATTTTAATTTTAATGTGATCTTAAATGTTGGTCCCAATTAGGCAGATGCCCAAGTCCCATTGGAGTTAAGCACATAATTTCTCTGCTGAACAGGGAAGGCTGCTGAATCAGGACTCCAGACTGTAAAATTGCTCAATTGCCTTCAAATTTCTTGGGAAAAAAATAGTGTGCTCTGAAAGCAATCACAAAATACATTTGGTATTCAAAGAGTATAAGTGAGTGCAGGGCTTATAATTAAATCCTTATCTACGAAGCTGCTACTGAGCGACTGTACATTCTGGGTAATTTTTAATGGCCTGAAACTCAAAAAAAAACAGCATAACCAATTTTTTTTTCTTATTTTTTTTTTCCAGAAGACACAGCTAGTTAGCTGTAATTCTGCAACAAATCCATTACTGCAAAACAAGCCCCTGATCCTACAAGCATGAATGCGCTTACTTTTAACGATGTATGTGTACGAAGAGAAGCCCCAGCAGAAGCTGCTGGCATTAATACAGAACAGCAATGCAAGAGTGGGGCCCAAATGAAAACAAGGATGTGAGCAAGCCCCGAAACGTGCAGCGGAGCTCTGCCCCTCCTCTTTGGTCCCATGGCTGCTCCTGCCCAGGGTCACAGAATCGTAGAATCATAGAATCGACCAGGTTGGAAGAGACTAAGTCTAGGAAAAAGACTGAGGCGAGGTGGCGTGTGACAGCAGCCACACAATCACAGAACTAACCAGGTTGGAAAAGACCTCTAGGATCATGGAGTCCAACCTATCACCTAATACCTTACAGAATCATAGAATGGTAAGGTTGGAAGGGACCTCAAGGATCATCTAGTTCCAACCCCCTGCCATAGGCAGGGACACCTCCCACTAGTACAGGTTACTCAAGGCCTCATCCAACCTGGCCTTGAACACCTCCAGGGATGGAGCAGCCACGACCTCCCTGGGCAACCTGTTCCAGTGTCTCACCACCCTCACTGGAAAGAACTTCCTCCTAACATCCA
>VWYK01081790.1:65400-75740 GCA_013399775.1 Semnornis frantzii | reverse complement strand
AAAACAAGGGAGGAAAAAAAAAAGCTCCACCAAGAAGCAAAGACCAGTCAGCACAGCAGGCCTCCATCTTTTGGCTTTATCTTAATCCCTCCTTCCTGCTTTTTCAAGCAGACCCCTTCAAGTCCTTTCCCTTCTCTTGAGAAAAGCCCAGGCATCTCTTGAACTCATTTCTGCACTTCGCCTCAGCCGTCTCCCCCATAACTTATTCCATATGTTTGCTTGGCTTTGCCTTCTGCCGTGGTTCCCTGTTTACTCCCAGCTCCTGAACTCTTAGATGATATCACTGGGGCTCTTTGCTGACTTAATTGGATCATCAGCCTGGCTGTAAAGCTTCCCCAGCCAGCCCTGCTCCCCTCTCCTGAGCTGCTACCCTGGCCCCAAGTCCAGCAACCCCCCCGATTGTGGCACTGGATGTAAAAATGGATGATGGAGGTTAAATTTAAAATGTATTGAGGCTGATAACCTCAGGTGCAGGGGCTGCAGTTCAGCTGCTGCAAATAAATGTTGCTTTCTGGAGAGGTGCAAGAGAAGGGGGGGTGCAGGGTGGGGGCATTGAGCTCTCTGCTCCCCTCCTGCTCTCCCCCTGCTTCTCTCCTGCCTCACTCACAGACTGCGCACACTGCTTTGAATAAGGCTGCTTGTGCTGGGAGTGGAACAGTTTCAAAGCCCCTGCAGAGGAGGTCCTGGCTCTCCTCCAGGCTGCAGGATCAGCCAAAGGGCAGCGTGCAGGCTGTGCAGGGCGCCTGGGCAGTGCAGGTGTAGGGTCGAGCCAGGTACACTCCACCCCGCAAGCTGCTCCTTCCTGTAGCTCCCTCCTGCCCTAGCAGCAAACAGCAGTTGGGGCATGTATGTCAGTCTGAACTTGTTTATGGCTCAGCTTGACACTAACATTGTGATTGAGCTGGATCTTGGCACATCTAACCCATGCCGGGATGTACCTGTGTACCCTGGTGCTTGCTGTGCTCTCCTTGCTTGCTGCATCCTGCTGCACCGTGATGGGTGGGACAGACACCCGTTGCCCCTTCCCCTAAGTGTGGGCACCTCAGCCTCCCACCTCCAGGAAACTTGAGCTTCAGATGATGGTAAAACAGGCACCTCCCCCAGACCACTTGCCATGAAAGCAAAGAGGAGAGCGACAGCACATCCCAGAGCAAGGGGCTTCAAGCCCACCCTATAGCTCCTCCTTCCACTGAAAATGAATGACAGGTGTTCTCACTGAACTGTGATAGCTACAGAGGGATTACATAGCCACAATGCTAACAAAGGCCAGACGCTGGTGGGGAGGGGAAGGAGAAGAAGAGAAACTTAAAACTCTCTTGTATTGTTCGATCCATGGAACAGCTAGCTTTAGAAGAAAGCACTGCAACAAAAAGTAATTTTTCTTCCTGTAGAAATTAAGAAGCCCTGCCTATGTTGCAGCATCATACTATTAAAAAAAACAACCCTTGCTTTCTATCATGTTTTGCTTTATGATACGGAAACTTAGAAGGTGGTGTGGAAATGTATCTGGGGAGCCCTGCTGACAGCTGGAGCCCAGGGGCAGACATTCCTGTCACTTTAACCATTAAGACCTCTGAGACTCTGGAGAAGAAAGCACTCATCCTCCCCCCTGCTTAGACAAAACTTTCCTTATAGATACATACACACTTCTGTGTTCCCAAGCCCTGAGTGAGGACCTGCCATACACAAAAGCTGCTCCGATCACAATGTTGCTTAGTTTGAGCCATTGCTGTGCTGTTCTGCAGAGTAGATCTCACTTGAACAGTCCCACAGCTTGCTCAGCTTGTTTGAAATGGTTATGCTGCTTTCTGCTACTAAGTCTCATACAAAATGCTGCCTAGTGTATAAGGGAAGAGCTGTGAGCATTGTCTACCTGGACAATGCTAAAGGAGTTTAGTAAAGCCTTTAACACATCTCCCACAGCACTTTCCTTCAGAAACTCACAGCACGAGGCTTGGATACGTGCATTCTGCACTGGATAAAAAACTGGCTGCATGGCCAGGCCCAAAGAGTGGTGGTGAATGAAGTTAAATCTGACTGGCACCCAGTCACTAGTGGTGTCCCCCAGGGTTCAGTACGGAGGCCTGTCATCTTTAATATCTTTATTAGCAATCTGGATGGGGAGATTGAGTGCACCCTCAGTGACTTTACAAATGATGCCAGGCTGGGTGGCTGTGTCGATCTGCTAGAGGGTAGGGAAGCTTTACAATAGGATCTGGACAGTCAGATCGATGGCCCAAGGCTAATTGTATGAAGTTAAACAGGGTTAGGCACCAGGTCCTCCACTTGGGTCACAACCACCCCATGGCAAGCCACAGACTTGGAGATGTGTGGTTGGAAAGCAACTTGGAGAGGGACCTGGGGGTGTTGGTTGGCAGTTGACTGAATACGAGTCAGCAGTGTGCCCAGGTGGCCAAGAAAGTCAATGACATCCTGTTTTGGATTAGAAACATTGTGGCCAGCAGGAGCAGGGAGGTGATCATCCTTCTGTGCTCAGCACTGGTGGGGCTTTGGACCACTTCTTACAGGGCTACACCTCAAGTATTGTATTCAGTTCTGGGCCTCTCACTACAAGAGGGACATTGAGGTGCTGGAGTGTGTCCAGAGAAAGGCAACAAGGCTTGTGAAGGGCCTGGAGCACATGACCTGTGAGGAGTGTTTGAGGGCCCTATGGTTGCTCAGTCTGGAGAATAGGAGCCTGAGGGGAGATATCATCACTCTCTACAACTCCCTGAAGGGAAGTTTTAGTGAGGAGGTGGCAGCCTCTTCTCCTTGGTGACAAGTCGCAGGACAAGAAGAAATGGTAACAAGCTGCTCCAGGGGAGGTACAGGCTGGATATTAGGAAATATTTCTTCACTGAAAGGGTTCTCAAACATTGGAATGATCTGCCCAGGGCAGTGGTGGTGTCATCGTACCTGGAGGTGTTAAAGTGCCATGTGGGCCTGGGGCTTAGGAACATGGTTTAATGTTGACCCTTCATTGCTGGGTTAAGGGTTGGACTGGATGATCTTTGAGATCTCTTCCAGTGGGATATATTCTTTGATTCTGTGATTCTATAGTTTCCACAGAGTTATCTGGGAAGTGATGGCACCACAAGGCTAACAAGTCTTCAGCCAACAGGCAATTTTTCTCTGGCTAGGCACTCATGGATCTCCTTTTGTAGACACATTAGCACAGTGACAAACACCATCACATTACAGTTCATGCTTCCTGCCACACAATAGCTTGAGGTTGCAAAGATCTTAGGTACAAATGCATTTGACTGGACACATGATTCTTCTGTGCTCTTATCTGCCTACCAGCTGCAGAAACAGTGGGGCTAAAATCTTGTCCCTGTGCTTCACGAACCTTGTACCTCACCAAGAGCATCTTCCCATGAATATAGGCCAGTCTTTATTGCCTGTCACCTATGTGCTAAGACATAGACTGGAACTCTGGGTGCAACTTAGGAGTTGCAGGAGAAGAGAAAATATGGTACAGTTGCACAATCAAGACAGAAATAATTAGGTAGTTGAATTCCTAGGAGAAGTAATTCATCTTTTGAAAGGAACTGGCAGCTTGAAAAATTTAGAAATCTTCATCACACTGTTACAAACCTACCACGTGTGTGTGCTTTGGTTTATGGATTCTTAACACATACAGGACATGCAAGTATAATTAAGGGTTTGCAGTCCATCTTCTTGATAGTGGAGCTGGACACTGGAGACCACGATAAACAATCTATAAGTGATCCTTCAAAATCAAGTAGTCTATCAATTAAACAACAAACAAACAAACAATCCCCTCAAAAACCCAACTCTTGGCATATAATTCACCTATCTACTTGTCCCTTTTTGATGATGGAGGTCTAGCTTAAAAATGGAAAATAGAGGGTATAAATATGCCTACCATAATATTATCCAGGGCAACTTTCATGCACAATAGAAAAATAACAGGGCTAGAAAATTATTTCACCTGATCAAAGGCTAGAAGAACAGAAAATGTTTCCTTCCACTTAGAAAAGAGTGGTACTAAAGTGTTAATAGTCACAGTGTGGCAGGTATGCTGAGAACCAGGAAAATACTTGCACATATCTCTGGCCTGACCATGACTTGCTGCTCGTACTGTATATGAACACAGAGGTTGCTCCATGCAGGTCTCCCCAGCGCACCCTCCCAAACACAGCTGTTTGTACTTCATTTTTAAACAATTACTAGCTAAGACCAATCCTCACCCTGTTAGCAAAGCAGTGCTCAGGAAAGCGCTGTCTTCTCCCACCTTGGTGAAGAAAGGGAAAGTGTTTCCCCATATTTTAAAGCTTGTGGTTTGTTGAGCATACTTCTGACTTGTCCTGTAATACATACTCGCTAGCCACGCTGGAATGATGCAAACCGAGTGCTGGCGCCAGCAGCTCCAGCCCAGCCAGCTCCAGCCCACAGAGCTTCATGTGGCTTGGGCTGTCAGAGCCATGCTCCTGCTGCTGAGCTGGAAGAGATCCTCTCTGGTGCCACATGCAGCTCACTGTTCCCTGCTTGTGGCAGCCCACTCCTTGGGAAGCACTCAACCACAAGTTCCTCTTATCAGAGGGGCAAGATGGAGAGAAAGACAAATGTACTGGCAGCTGCATGCTACAAGATGTGCAAAGCCCAGAGCTATTGACACCATTATTTGTTTGTACGTTGCCCACATGAGTTGACTCCTGCCTAAAACTCCCTCACTGACCTTAGCTGACACACCATTGGTGATCAGTGTGTTGAAAGGCAGGTCTTCTGCTCCAGGGCCACAAATTCCTGGTCTGACAGTACAACTTCCCCCTGCCACCATCAGCTCCTTGCCAAGCAGGGCTCCCCACCCTGTCAGTAATGCATACCAGCTGAAGGAGCCTCAGTTTAGGACCTCCTTGCATGCTTGCATGGGACAGGGTGACAAGGACCCAAGTGAAACTGTCCTCAGGAACTCCAGCAACCCATGGCCCACAGTCTCTCCAGTTCTTCTCTTTTCTGCTATGGGGTTCAAATTACTCAAATTATCTTCACCAGGCTTCCCCTTCCAATTTCTTTTGCTCCAATCCCCTCAATCCTCCAAGACCCTCCAGCCTCAAAGTTGTGTGTACTCTTACCTGCTTGCCCAATATGTCCAGCCTCACTCACCCCTGTGCTTTGCAAGCCTCCTGTGGCCCCAGCTCCTGACATGCCTAAAACTTTCAGTCAGCAGCTGAGCGGTTTCCTCACTGTAATAGAGTCCTGTTAGTTATAGTAGAGAGGTTTCCTCACTTTAACAGGAGTGTAGACAAATCATCTAGACTCCTGCCTGTCCAAACAGCTGCAGTAGGCACAGGGACATGATTTACAGAATCCTGGGCTCCCTGGGAAAGCCTTGATTCTCAAGGTTCTCTACAACTGTCCCTGGGAATATTGCAGGCAGTGGTTCTCCACACCATGCTGCATTCCTTGGAGCAGCAGACATGAGGTTAGGTTGGGTGAAATTTCCAGGGATTTCCTTTTTTCTTTTTCTTTAAATCTGGCTGCAGCTCATGAAACATCTGTCCAACTGGAAAAGACCACGAAGCTCACAAGACTCATTTCTAAATTAGCTGGCCTCCAGTACCAGCACCAAGTCCCACCTCAAAGGGCCAAGTCAGCCTCATCTGCAGTCATTGCCCTTCTCCTATGTCTTGCTCAGGCATTCTCCATCCTGTCTGCTTTTTGTGATTTTTGGGAGAACTCTGCCACCATGGCAACAGCTGTGTCAGGCAGAATGACACACACCCATAACACTGGAGCAAATGCCTCAGTTTTTGCCATTATAAAATCCTTCCACGTCTCTCACTTGTTAACTCTTTCAATGCTGACATTCCCATGTTTCCAGTCAAGCCTCTGGGCTGGAGACCAGTTTGCTTTGCTTTCACCAGAAGAAGTACTGGAAGAGTTTCCCCTTTTTTTATTGCATTTGTGAGGGTGAAGTTTCAGGATTAAACTCAAAGGGGGCTGGAACGTGGATTTTGAGGCTGATGACCAATGTCTCAACACCATTCAATGGGGAAGAGTCTGTATCTGCTAGCTATGAACTTGATAGCTGTCTCAAGAGTGTGTTAGCTGGTCCTCGTGGGACTGTTGAACCAATATATCCTAATGTTTGGGTTTGTTATAAATAGCTAATCCATTTTTACTTTGTATCACTCAAGAAGAGTTCATTTGGATGTATGGTGGGCTCAGGAGCTGTGTGTTAGTAGCCATTGCAGCTTTTTATCCATCTCTTTTCACACCGGTGCCAGGGACTGGCTGGAGGTTGCAGCCAATTGGTTTCCAGACCCATTTGGAAAAAGCAGGGCAACTGCAGCATAACAAGTGGCTGCAGATCTCCCTTTTGGCATGAGGAAAATCAGGGGTGAGGAAGCAGCTGCTCTCCCCATTTTTGTTCTCTTCCTCCTCCATCATGCCTAGCAGGAGAGGTCTTGCCTGGGGATGCCAGCTGCACCCTCCACAGTGTGCAGGGAACAACATTGGTGGACACATCTCCAGCCCTCCAGCAGCCAAACACCTGGGAAAACTGTGCTGCCCATGACTTCTCATCCCTCTGTTAGAAAGTGGCCTCAGTCCTAGCTTCAGAGACTTAGAGATCATGCTGGCTGAAAGTAGGCTTAACTTGGGGTGAGGTGACAATTGAAGGGCTTGTCTAGAGAAGCTGAGAAAATGAGCTGAGGCTGGGGGCNCTCTGTGCTATTTCTCTTTTCTGCTTTTTCCTCCCTTCTCTGGTCATTGCTTTATTTTGTCTTCTTTTTCAACTCTAACAGGGTATCTAACATTTTTTCCACTGCTTTGCCTAAAAATTATTCCTTTCCATGTCACCCCACTCTGCAATAGCTTCTACCTATGCTTTTAACAACATTCCTGTACTTAAGGGNAGCGAATGTGTGCCGAGAGCGAATGTGTGGGCGAGAGTGAATGCAACACAGACAACAATGCAGACCCTAAAAATGCAGATCTTGGGGCTGTAAATTTACTACTCTACCCAAGGCAGTTGTTAGTTTTCCATATTTATTTATGACTCATTACAATATGTTTTTTTTTTTAAATAGATCTTCTACTTCAAGTTTTATATTTAATCGAATGAGAGTCCTGGTATCTTTCCACGTGCGTTTCTGTGGTTTTCATTAACTACTGTGCAATCTAAGAAAGATCTTTGTTAACCAAAAATAAGGGAATGTTTGTTAATGNCAAAAAACCCAAACAGAAACCACATTTCTGCCATTTAGCTTTCACGTTGGCAACTTACTTCACACCGTATCTTTCAAGAAGTGAGGCAGAGGACTCCTTCCTCTTAACATCCCCTCCATGTAGATAATCCTGGCAAGGATTTGAGCCCCCAGGAGCACCTACTGCAATGCAATTTCCCTGGTTTTGAACAAAGGCTTAGCCACCCCCAAGGATGCAGTGTTTGTGTCTTCTTCATGAGCTAGCTCTATGGAACGATGTATACATACATCAAGGCCTGAGAAAAACTTAGTGTAGCTTCAGCTGCCAGGGCAATGTGACATAACAGAACTGGAATGTGAAATTCCTGAAAACTCACTGAAAAAACCCAACACTGACTCAAGACTAGTGGAAGTCACTCAGCAGACTTGGGCATCAATGGACAGTTGGGTTTCTAGATGAAGATTTTTACTAGAAAATCTTCCTCATAAAAACACTCAGTTCTCCCTAAGAAACCAGATGCGTCACCCCCTCGGTTCCCAGTTGTGCATCCCCTCATGTCTTTGTCTCCACGGTCCACAGGCTCTGGGCACAGAGCCTGTCACCATCCTATGACCATGCAGTTACCACTGCTGCAGCAATGACACCCGATCCACTGCTACAGGACACTGATTTGGCCTGGAGTCCAGCTGGAAAACATAAAGCATAGGGATGAGAGCTCTGATTAACTCCCCTGTCAGGAGTACTGAGTTTAAGCCCCTTGAGGTTATTCTGGCAGATAGAAAATCTCTTTCAGGAAGGAAAGAATAGAAAACTGCACAAAAAAAGTGTAGGTGGGTGGCAGCTCCTCCGCTCCTGTCCTTGAGGAAATGCCAATGTATATGCAGGGATTTATCTGAGGGCAGACTCTGACTTTACCTGAGCATTAGAGTGGGCTGCAAGAGAGTGGAATAAAGAGGTCAAGTCCTCAGCTCACCTTTTCATGGTGTAAGGGACCTATTTCAGCCTGAGTGCATTTCTATTGCAGATTATTCCAAATTCAGACCACATGCAGATGCTGCCTGTTGGCACCTTGGACAAGGAGGTGCCTTTTGGAAGCAGTGGAAACAATAACAATAAAATTACACAACGATAATTAAAACCACCCCAACCGTAAAAGCTCCTTCTTAATGAATCATATTAAGAGAGGGTTCAAGCATGTATTTATGATCTGGGTTGTGATTTATGGGCTAAATCCTGCCCTCGTATGCCTGCATGAGGCATACGCTGATTTCCACAGGGGCAGCATGTGCAGTGGAAGAAGGCAGATTTTGGATGCGTGCTGGTTCAGTGCTGCCAGGAAAGAACATTATTTTACCCTGACACAGTATACGCAGAACTAAAATGTAAACCCTCCTCCCTCTACCATTAAAAATAGAGAGAATATGAAGCACAAATTTGCTGTGTGCCCTGGTGCTCTCATGGTAACTGGCTATTGGGAGCTTTTCCGATGGATGGCCCAAACTCCCAGCAGTGATTTATCACTAATTGTCACAATGGACCTGGAGCTGCAAGCAGTTTACAGGGAGAACAATAACTGACGTAGGCAGAAACACTTTCCTGGGCAGTTTGCAGGACCCAGCCTATTGCACAGCTTTGAATGTTCAAGAATTAGGTTCTCTATTATGCTGAAATTTCTCTATGCTGTGCTAGGAGCAGAAAACGCTTGTAGTGGGTGCAGCCTTTATGCAGTGGGTGCAGCCCTCGACCACATTTCTTCCAGGGCTGATTGAGTTTTTCCCCCGTGGAGTAAATGGGCCTGAGGTCAAAAGAGAATCAGACCCAAAACATTTCTGATTCACATAGAAGGGTCAAGAGAGACAAGGCAACACAAGACATTATAATGTTACTGATTTTTAATTACTCAGATATAGATTTTTTTGGTATCTGGATACTTTTATGGATAGATGTGCAAATAACATCAGCAGGCACAGCAGTTTGGAGGTATTAGGGTTAAAAAAAAAATAAAAATCTATCTTTAGAAAGACGACCAATGTCCACCTATTCCACAGTGGGCAGAACTGCAATCTTACATAAAAAAACCCAATGCCTGCATGGTAGACCAGGAAACCTCCACTGTGGGTAGAACTGAATTCTCAAAGTCTGCAAGCAGTGACCAGCATGTCGCAGAGGGCAGGCTCGACGTCTCTCTACTATCCCATGTGCCTCTGCCCTGCCGCATCGTCCGCTATCCCTCCCTCTCTCCCTTCCCTGGAGTCGCTGGCTCCTGGCTGTCCCTCACGTCGCAGCCAGCGGCAGCTCCCCTGGCTGAAGTATTTTGCAGAGCAAGCCCCGGATCCGACAGCGAGCGCGGAGGGTGGGGGAGGCTGCAGACTGTGCTGCTTGCGCTTGTTTGCATGGGCTGCCAGCGAAACTCGGAGACTTATTTTTTAAATAATGGAGCCCCCTAATGTCTATTTAAACCAGTGGAAATACACATCCCCCTCCGCCTTCCAGCCCGAGCCCTGGCTCCTCAGAAAGCCGCTCTTGGCTTCTTCATTTAACAAATACGAAGCAAGCGCCCTCCTTTCCCAGCACAATGCAGGCTGCCGCTATTATCCCTGGCCTCCCAATTATCTCCGAGAATCTTTCACTTAATGAAGTTTCTCTCCCTCCCCCTCCCGGCTCCGCAGACTCAGGGAAGCTTGCTGAACCAATTTAGCGAAATGTTAGGAAGAATAAAATGTAGCTGCGTCTTTCTGTCTTTCTTTTGCCGTTTAGTCGGCAGCTCCCTGCTCTGTTCTCAGCTCTGTCCTTCAGAGCGGTGCAGATCAGAGCATGGAAATGCATATCTTGTGGGTGCCGGGAGATGTGAATCATGAAAATGGAGACAATTCCTTCCCCTTGATCACAGTTTGCCCACTTTTTTATTAAAAGAGAGCCTTAAATAAAACTCTCACATCCGAACACCTCCAAAATTGGGAATCGTATCTAGATTTTGATTGCAATCCTACCACTGCCTATGACAGTAATGGGTCAAGCCGGGCTTCAAAGGTAAGCTATTAACTGGTGGTGCCCTGTCGAAAACCCAGCGTAAATCAGACTGTGACTGCAGTGTCTTCAGACCAGCTTCCAGCCTACCAACATTGCCTGGTCATTGCCCCCCCCCCCCCCCCCCCCCCCCCCCC
>VWYK01081790.1:52097-65364 GCA_013399775.1 Semnornis frantzii | reverse complement strand
AAAAAAAAAAAAGTCTACTTAGATAAAAAAAAACCACCAACAACAACAAAAAACCCAAACAGAAACCACATTTCTGCCATTTAGCTTTCACGTTGGCAACTTACTTCACACCGTATCTTTCAAGAAGTGAGGCAGAGGACTCCTTCCTCTTAACATCCCCTCCATGTAGATAATCCTGGCAAGGATTTGAGCCCCCAGGAGCACCTACTGCAATGCAATTTCCCTGGTTTTGAACAAAGGCTTAGCCACCCCCAAGGATGCAGTGTTTGTGTCTTCTTCATGAGCTAGCTCTATGGAACGATGTATACATACATCAAGGCCTGAGAAAAACTTAGTGTAGCTTCAGCTGCCAGGGCAATGTGACATAACAGAACTGGAATGTGAAATTCCTGAAAACTCACTGAAAAAACCCAACACTGACTCAAGACTAGTGGAAGTCACTCAGCAGACTTGGGCATCAATGGACAGTTGGGTTTCTAGATGAAGATTTTTACTAGAAAATCTTCCTCATAAAAACACTCAGTTCTCCCTAAGAAACCAGATGCGTCACCCCCTCGGTTCCCAGTTGTGCATCCCCTCATGTCTTTGTCTCCACGGTCCACAGGCTCTGGGCACAGAGCCTGTCACCATCCTATGACCATGCAGTTACCACTGCTGCAGCAATGACACCCGATCCACTGCTACAGGACACTGATTTGGCCTGGAGTCCAGCTGGAAAACATAAAGCATAGGGATGAGAGCTCTGATTAACTCCCCTGTCAGGAGTACTGAGTTTAAGCCCCTTGAGGTTATTCTGGCAGATAGAAAATCTCTTTCAGGAAGGAAAGAATAGAAAACTGCACAAAAAAAGTGTAGGTGGGTGGCAGCTCCTCCGCTCCTGTCCTTGAGGAAATGCCAATGTATATGCAGGGATTTATCTGAGGGCAGACTCTGACTTTACCTGAGCATTAGAGTGGGCTGCAAGAGAGTGGAATAAAGAGGTCAAGTCCTCAGCTCACCTTTTCATGGTGTAAGGGACCTATTTCAGCCTGAGTGCATTTCTATTGCAGATTATTCCAAATTCAGACCACATGCAGATGCTGCCTGTTGGCACCTTGGACAAGGAGGTGCCTTTTGGAAGCAGTGATGGGAAACTGGCAACAAACCAACAAGCAATGCAGCTCATGGGATGCCTGCAACGGGATCCTGCCTCTATTCCCAAGCTGGGGGCATGGATGGCAAACTGCTAAACCAAGACAATGCTCTCAGGCTTGATTTTTGTCCCTCCTGATTCTGGCTCTGTGGACACAGGAGTGAAAATTGCATTGGGAACTGTAAGTCCAATAATAAGAAGGGAACTGCCAGCTACCAACTGAACTCCCACAAAAGTGTTGGTACCCAGAGACCTTGGGAAGACCCTGTCTGCCCATGACAGGAGATGTGAAGTCCTGCAGGGATAATCTGGGCTGCCAAAACCTGTGAGGAACTCCATCTTAGGGGAAAGGCATACTGGAAGAGGAGGGAGGAGAAAGCACGGGGAAAACCATTCTGTAACAAGCGCACTTCCACTTCAAGCAGCCCAGGAGCTCAATGGTATGTTGGCACTTGGTGGAGCAGAGGCAGGGAAATCAATTTGGCTGGAGCCATCAGTGAGCATGAACCTATCCCAGCCAGGCACTGAGATCCCTTCCACCTACTGCCAATGGTGTTTTCCTCCTTTTTGTGCCACGTCGTCAGTTGGGTCTCTGATGTCAGTGCTCCTTGCTTCCTGGTTTGATTCCCTGTCATGCATCTTTCTGTGATGTGGAGGTGCCTGTGTTTAGTGGATGCTGCCACCTCTGCCACAGGAAATGGCCATGGGATGGTCACTTGGTGGACAGCTGCTCAGTGTCTCTCTTTATCCCTGCTTAATGCCAGGCTGCTCACCATGTTAGCTCCCAAACATTTTCTAACATCCAGAGGCTGAGCCCCACAGGTATTATTACCTCTCTTTGGAAGGAACTGAATACAGTGGAGAGAGAGGAGACAAAGCTATGGCAAATTTTGTCTCTAATTTCAAATGACCAATCCAAATACTTGCTTTTCTATTTCACACTTTTGATGTCTGGATTATGGCTCCCTTGCTCCCTGCCACAGCACAGAGTGTAGATGTAATGTTTTATTTTGCAAACTGGGTATTCCACAAATGGAGATTTCATCACCCATGTTTTAGCAATCTGTACAAATTTTGGGTTAAGCCACTCTCCTAGCGCTAGTCTGTGGCAGTGAGGGATAAAAATCAGTGTATTTTCCTTTAATCTCTTGACTGTGACAGTTTTCTTCTGTCATCCTCACTATCAGTGGTCATTTGGGGCACTGAAGGATGCAGTAGTCCCAGTTCTCACAGCCTAAGTTTCTGCACAAACCTTCCTTCCTTTCTCAATACTGTTCATTTGGTATCAGGGGATGGTATCTGTTTGCCAGCTGCTTTTAAGGCTTTGTGTTTCCATTGTGGAAGGATAACTGCATTTTTTTTTTTTCCAGTGCAGAAATGGACACAGTTCCAGTTCTGGACCAAAACTTGAGCTTTTGCTATTTGGAGATGCCTGTGGTTTGACTGCTGGCCCAGTAAAGGGGATTCAGACAGCACTGTCCAACCTCCCTTAATTTTCCTGCCTTCTGCCTCTCTGCATGCTGCATAGAAAGCACATGAACTTGGTCCAGCTGCTAGCCCAGGCTGGGGGTGTTGTGCCTGGCCAGAGGGACTGAGGAGATCTGGCTGCCTTTCCTGCTTTCCCAGTGTCATAACCCAGAAATGCAGCCTACATTAGTATTGCTAAGTAAAAGACTGCAGAGATTGATTTGTGTCCTCAAGACAGGGGACACTACATAGCTTATATGTTGTTATTTCCTGTAAAGCAGCATGGCTGGGGTCTTCTCTTGTCCCAGAGGAACCAGCCCCTGTGCTTCTAAAATGTGACTGCACATTTTTTTCCCAGTTTAAAGTGACTGAAGTAACAGGAGGGCTGTGTTGCAACCCACCAGAGGTGACTTTTATGGCATGAAAATTTATGGCATAGCATGAGGTACAGCTTAAAGGCTTAAGAGGTGACTGAAGGTGCACGGTTTGCTGGAGTAGCAGTGGAGATAGATAGTGGGTATAGCAGGGAGAGCCCAGGCTGGTGTAGTGTTTGTCATCTGCTCTGGATGAAAGTCAAAGAGCAGAGGTAAAATTCAGCAGTGAATGTGATTCCACACCCCACGCTCCACCTCACTCCCTGGCTGTTTGTTTAGTGATGTGCTTGTATCCAGCTGCACAGGTCATTTGATGGCAGCATTCCCTCTTTGCGTCCTCAGTATGGTCCAATTACTTTCTTTTTCCCATTGTACAGTCAGCAGCTTTTGATAAGCAAATGGGAGAAACCCTTCTGCAAGCAAAGATAGAACCAGAAGGAAGGCTGCCAACCTTTAAATGATGCTTTGGCCCAGCAGAGCTTTTGGCAGTGATCTCCACCAGCTGAGCTAATGGCGTGGATGGTAGCTGCAGCAAACCATTCTTCACCACTCATCCAGAGGAATAGGAGATAATGCACATTGCCAGGGGCTGAAGATAACCATGGCTTCTTAACAGGTCATAGTCAACCTCTCCTCTGGAGTAACTTGTGTGGCTTTCATCTTCATCTGTTCCTGCTCTCTGAATCAATGCTCTTCATCTACCTCAGCTTGGGGAGGGCGTGGCGGGGTCCTTTGTCTTTTTTATGTGCTGATGCTGGTTGCTTCCTATTCCTATCCAGTCAGTGGCAGGAGAAATATTGAAAGCATCAGTACTTATACCTCTAGCACCCAGGTCGTTGGCTGCCTTTGAGAGCTCAGAGGAGCAAGTGCAGGGAAAAATCTGACTTTGCCACCACCACTGCCCTGAGGCCAGCCCTGGCAGAGCAGCCTTGAACCTGCAGTGACTGCTGCCACTTGCTCTTGGACATGCTAAGGCAGAAATGAAGGTTGGCTTTCAGAAGGTTAGAGAAGACCCATACTGGGGTAAATTTGCACAGGGTCAGCAAAAAATTGATTCATTTTTCCCTGGCATGCACTGAGATCCCCCATCCAAGCCCTGAAAACGCTCAAAAGAGGTACTGGTGGAATGGTATTAGCATGGACAAAACCCAAGTATTTTCTTTCAGCTCCATTTGGAAAGTCAGGTGAATCATTTTTTGAAACACTTCCCTAAATATTCAGCCAGAGATGTAGAAAACTTCTGTACAAATATGTTAAGGAGAAGCAAGCCAGGACTCTGATGGGTAATGCAGTGTGCTAGAGAAGATTAGGTGGAGCTCTTCCCACCTCTTTTGGCTCTACTACTCAAACCCCAACCTCTGCTTTGGAATAGTCTGGGTGTCCTTGACCAACACAGTCAACCTCTGGATGAAATGTCATTACCTCTGCCACCGAGTAAACACTTCACAGGCTCGTTATGACGCAGGGTCATTTATGTGGTACTGAAGGATGGAAAGTGTTACACATGTGTTCTGTGTTACTATTAACTAAGAGAGTTTCTGATTTCTAGTACCAGGAACAATAATCACAGATGTGCAAAGGTCTGCATAGTTTATAGCAGAGGCAGGTTAAAATAAGGGTAGTCTTGAACTTTCTATCTGCTATTTTTATTTCAAAACCAGATCTGGAACTGACGCACAGCCTTTGCTCTTTAGTTTTCCAAATAATAAAATTAAGACCAAAACCAGATGAATTTAGGGAAAGTTAAGGTTCAGATCATATCAAAGGCTATACCTCAGGCTGAATTCTAATATGCTGATGCTTTTTCTTCTTGTTTTTAATTTATGTGAGGGACTTCCTCCTCCTCTTTACAGAAACCAGGTGTATGTTCTTTTTGGTTTCACAACAATGTGTATCCTGGTTTATGTGCCTGATCTGCATTCCACAAGTAGAAGAAAAAAAAAAAAAGAAGAAAGAAAAAAGAGAAGAAAAAAAAGAAGCCAGTATTGCTTGCAAGTATTAAAATGGCAACAGTTGATGGGAGCAAGATTCAGTGCAATAGAAAGCAGATTAGATTAAGCAAACTGTTGAAAATGTATTCTTCTGGTTAATTTTATCTGTAGAATTGTCCTAAAGACTAATATTGTCAATTCTCATTTGGCTCTGTAGGACCCTGCGTGAATCCAAATCCATCGTTTTTTTGGCAGGCCTTTTTATCACCAGTACCACAGTGACATCTAAGTGTCAAGAAGATGGGCCAGTCGGGGCATAGAAAATTGATTTGAGCAGCACCATCCCCCCTTGGCTGGCTGCAGATAAACAGTTCAGCTAATATGCTGCTCCTGACCTCTTTGGGGCTGCATTTGAATATGATCTAATACGGCAGCTGCTTCGCTGGAAATGCTGAAAGTAAAGTAGTCCCTGAGAAGTTTTGCTTTTCTCTTCTGATCTTAAAAGGTGGGGTAGTAGAGTTAAAAAAAACCCAAAAAACCCCAAACTAAATGAACAAGCAAAAACAAAACAAAAAAAACCTCAAAACCCCAAACTAACAATAGTGAGGGCTTTACAGACAAAGACCTGTGTGTCATTTGCTGCTCAATGATTTTTATTTTTTTTTTAATATCAAGGTAGTCTGCTTTAGCCATAAAGGTACAAAAGCACAGTTAAACCACCTTGGCTCTTTTCTTTCCCAAAGCTTGCATTCCAAAGCACCTGGTAATTGATATGCTTGAGATACTGTTTTAGAAACATTTCCATGATTGGAAGGGAGCTGAAGGCACAGCATGAACCAAACCCTGCCCTTGAGTACTCCTCCGTCAGCCAGCTCTTTAAGCAAGGACTGCAAATGGGATTGGGAGCTGAACACACCTTCCTGGAAGGCAGATGCTGCGGGGCCACTAAGGCTGTGCCGTGGTAGTGCTGCAGCTGCCCAGGGCATGAAGTAGGCATTTGAGGTATGTGAGCATGATGGTGCCCCACAGCACCTGTGGGGGTTGCATGCCCATGCTGGGTGTCTCTGTGGCTGAGGTCAGAGGACAACCTTCTTTAGCCCCATTTCCAGACAAACCCTGGACGTGGTGCGCATTGGTGTTGGGTTGTAGCAGGCATGGCAAAGGCCCTGATCAATGCAGCGAGAAGTGCGAGGCCTTCACCTGGTTTTGGCTGATCGAGCACAGAAGGAAGCAGGAATACATGAAAGGCAGAGCCTGCTGCTCATCTCTCTCTCCTTTCCCTTCTGAGATCAGGGGACTGAGCGCTCCTGCCATTCATCTTCCCTCCTGCTTACTCCCAGGGATGCTGTGCTCCACATAGTTTCTTCGAGTGCTGTCATCCCTGTAGCATCCAAGTGCCTTCCAGTAGGGCATTACATGAAGTGACTAACATCTGTCACATGTGGCTCATTCTTTCCCTCAATCAGCCTCAATCAGCTTTTCTGCAGGCAGCTCTTCCTATCTACAAATAACAGCCATTGCAAGGGCTGGTGGATGGATGCTCTCTCCTTTGCCTCTCCTTTCCTAGCTTTATTCTGATTCCACCCCCACCCCACCTTGCTTTTCATTCCTTTTTGTTTTCTTATTGCACATCATGACCATGACCATTGTTTGCCTTTTTCTTCTGTGTCCCAAACAAATACCTTGTCTCTTGTCTCTGTTGAGGACACACCTCGAGTATTGTGTTCAGTTTTGGGCACCTCAATACAAGAGAGATGTGGAGGTGCTGGAGTGAGTGCAGAGGACGGCAACAGAGATGAGGAAGGACCTGGAGAATAGATCTTATGAAGAGCAACTGAATGATCTGGGGCTGTTTAGTGTGAAGAAGAGGAGGCTGAGGGGAGACCACATTGCTGTCTACAGCTACCTGAAAGGATGGTGTGGAGAGGTTGGTGCTGGTCTCTTCTCACAGGTGATAGTACTAGAACAAGAGGGAATGGTCTCAAGCTGTGACTGAGTAGGTTTAGACTAGATAGTTGGGAAAAAAACAACCAGCAAGAGTGGTCACACATTGGAACTGGCTGCCCAGGGAAGCAGTTGAGTCACCAACCCTGGATATGTTTAAAGGTCATTTGGATGTGGTGCTTAGCAATGTGGTTTAGAGTGAACCTTGCAGAGAAGGGTTAATGGTTGGACTTGGTGATCCTGAGAGACTATTCCAACTTGAATATTTCTGTGATTCCCTTCCTCTTCTACCATCCTCTTCCTCTTCCCCTCTTCCCACCAGGCTACAATCCCTTAACCCCCCATCTTCCTCATGCCCTGCTCTATCTGGGCCCCACATCCATCACAGGTTGTGTTGTGCTGGCGGAAGAAACCTCACAGCTGTCTAGATCCTACCAGTACCTGATACTCCTTCCTTCACTCAGTCCCCTTCATATGTTGGTTCAAACTAAAGGCATATGGAAGTAAAGACAGACAGGTGTGGTCACTCACAGAATCAAAGATCTTTAGAGGTTGGAAGGGACCTTCAGAGGCCATCAAGTCCAACCTCCCTGCCAAGGCAGGATCCCCTAGGGTAGTTCACACAGGAAGACATCCAGGCAGATTTTGAAAGTCTCCAGAGAAGGAGACTCCACAACCTATCTGGGCATCCTGTTACAGTGCTCTGCCACCCTCACTGTACAGAAGTTTCTCCTCACGTTGAGATAAAACCTTCTATGTTCCAGTTTGTAGCCATTGCTCCTTGTCTTATTGTTGCTGACCAGAGAAAAGAGATTGGCTCCATCCACTTGATATGCACCCCTCAGATGTTTGTATACATTGATCAGATCTTCTCTCAGTCTTCTCCATACTAAACAGCCCCAAGGCTCTCAGTCTCTCTTTATAGGGAGGTTCTGCCCACCATCTTGGAAAAATACGAATAGGAAGCAGAAGGTTGGACCAATGTCCTGCTCCTACAGTGCTTCTGGCTTTTGACAAGGATTCTTGTCACCAGCACCTTGTTCTTGCCTTCTGTAAAATGAGGACAGTGCTACTGACTGCTCAGGCTCAGTGCTTGAGGGTGGGAGAAACCCTGAGGGCAAAGCACAGATGCCAATATCTTCTCTAGTCATGACTGGGATATCACAGCAAGTGGCTGAGGAGACCTAACTCAAATCTAAATTCAACCTCCCATTCCAGCTGCAGTAAATATTTCACTCACTTCCTTTGCCCTGTCTCCCCAGACAGAAAGCAATGACTGAAGGAAATGTGAGAGCGGATGTGCCATCCCTGGTCACCACATTCAGTCCTTTGCTATAGGTGGATGAGGTGCCATATAATCCCTTTCACAAATGTATTGAGTTGGATGTTAAAAACAGGGATTATTATCTCTCCCCCACAAAACAGGAGATGCTTCAGAATTTAGATGTGTGAGAAAGGAGTGCAAGATGCTTCCCTCCCCCCATCTGAAATTTCATCAATAAATGAGAAAATGTATCATAAAACTCCAATATTCTGTTCTTACTGAGCAGTGAAAAACAGTCTGCATTTGAGATACAGGTAATTTTCTTTATTGAAAGAATAAGTTTAAAAAAAGGTATATAGGCATAGAGTTACTTATTGGAGGGCAATCTGTACAGTTTTTCTACAATATTATCTTAGACAGACAAATGGCAAGCAAGAGCCTATTTACTGGCAGATGCTTTATAGAAGGGCATTACCTGCCTGACCCCCTCATTTAGCAGAGGCATCGCGGCCTAGCTCCAGTCTGTGACACAGCAGCTTAGCCCTGGCTGCAGTTGTTGCAGATTGAGGTTTACCCACTTTGTGCTGACTTTAACCAGTGGTTAGCCAAGGGGAGACAGTTTTAACTAATTAAAACATTTTCTAATTACAAACATTTTCCTCTTTCATTTTAAATCTTGTCTTGCTTCCAGATTTGCTTGTATCTCCTTCTCCACGAAGGAGCTCAGTAAAAAGCCCTGCTTGTTGGGCTGAGCCTGGAGGATATAGCCCTTCCCTCACTTTCAGTTTTTCTTTGTGGGTGGTGAATTGGAGAAAATGGAAATGTTCCTATGGCTCTCATCTCTGTTTCCGAATCATACACACTGAAATGAAGATGCCTGATCTGTGCTATAGCTCTAGACCGTGCTTCCACAATCAGTGTGAGTGGTCTTTTCCCAACCCATTTCCTGTTTGCAGTGGATATGACCATCATTGGTCTGCATTCGACGTGCCTTGGGATGCTGGCACCAGGACCAGATGACAGGTTTGAGAGTGCCTATTTCTGACCTACCCAACATTTCCAATGAATTCACACCCAGGAAAGCCACATCTCTGTCATTCAGAGCTGATAAAGATATGACACAGATCATCCCCTTCTGGGATGCAGCAGCATCCTCAAGCCAGCTGGAGATGGTTGAAAGCAGCCCCCATCAGACAGCTGAGAGTTGTAGCCCTGAGCTGCAGCACATGGTATTTCTGCTCTCTGGCATGAGGGATGCCTGCCTGTGGGGGCTGCCCAGAGGCTCTAAAGGGGTTGGAGGTACCTCCCTTCAGCAGCCAAAGGCTTCCCCTTCATTCCTGTTCAGCTCTGGGCATCTGGCCTTCCTCCCAGGGCTGATTTCTTGCAAGCCCTGGGCCAGCTGGTGGTGAACAGGGAGCAGTAGAAAAGCATTGCACTGGCTCTGTGCTTTGGCATCAGATTCCTGGCATCTTGTCAACTCAGTCACTAGCAAGCACACAGGCAGCAGAGATGAGCAGAGCATCCTCTGGGAGCTTTTGGGCAGGTACCACTCCTGACACTGCCATAAGCCAGGCTGACTTCGGGAAATGCCAAAAGGCAGTGGGAAAAGTGTCACTGCCTCATGCTCTTCCCTTTCTCTGTGAGGCTACACTGCCGCTGAATTCAGGGTGTTTCCTTGGTTAGTCCAGATACCAGCTCCTTGGAGAGTCTCCTTCCTGCTGTGCAGGGAACCTGCCTTATTAGACAGATAAGATTTGTATTTATTGTTGCTTCATGATCTCAACAGTGGTGTGAAGTGGCAGGAGTCAGCTGCACTGCTGTTGAGGTGGTAGCACCACTCCGATAGGCATTTAGCCTGCATCTGAAAAGGTGCATGAGAGATGCTGTCTCATGCACCCTCCTTGCACTCGCATCCTAGGAAATCCTTATTGATACAACCAACTCAAGGGTTCAAGGAGACTTGGAAGGCAGCCAGAAAGCTGGAAGTTGGGACTGTCACAGCCTGGTCCTGCTCATGCTGCTTTTGTAAGATGGTGTAAATCCTCCTCCTGTATGGAAATAGACCACCTCAGAGAGGGGACCAGGGAGGGGAGAACCAGGCTTAGCATGCTGAATTATGATGCCAGCACCACGTTCTCAGCATGACAGGCAAAGGGACTTGCTCTTATGCCTGGTTTCCCTCCTCAGCAGAAGAAAGGAGTGTCAGGAAAGGAAATCAGGGTTAATCCAGGCAGCCGGCTCAATGGCTGGCACGGGTAAGCCTCTGTCCTTTGTACTGTCAGCTTGCAGCAGTATCACACTTGTGCAGAGGGTGTTGCTCTGGGGCATCGGTGTAGAGAGAGCCAATCAAACCCTATTTATCAGCTTTTCCTTCTCAAAGGCCGAGCTGACGCAGCACTGGATTTTTATTTTACTGATTTAACACTGGGATTTATGGGTTGTATCCAACTGCACATTGCAGGGCACCATCTAAATAAGTATTCATCATGTTGGAAGGGGCCCAGAAGGCAAGTGGTGTGCTTAGCATCATGTAGCCCCTTGTCCTTAAGTCAGCTGCACACAGGCAGCCTGACTGTTGCAAGAAGAGCTCACCCCTCAATTTTACATTGCCACAAATGGGCTGTTGAGCAGTCTTTGCCAGGAACACATATCCATCAATGTAGCAGCTGGCGGACTGCTCTCCTTGTAAATGCCATGCCTCGAGGTACCGAAGGATTTGCTGGGAGCCTGAAACCGTCTGCAGTCGTGCTCCTAGCACAGCACGAGGCACCTCGCATTTGCGGTGGTGGCGACATGAACTGTCCAGGGAGGAAAAACTGGCTGATGCTGCTCAAAAATGTATGGCATTTCCTAAGCTGCGCAGAGACTGTGGCTTGTGCATGAGGTGCTGCTTCCCCCTGACTGTGCTCCAAGGAAGTGCTTAACCACCTTCACTCTGCCAGGCAGGGAGCTGCTCCCGGAGGAGAACGGGAACCAGGCAAAAAAAGCTTGGGGAAAGCCAGTACAACTGGTGGTGGTGGGGAGTGGTATTTCGGTGCCTGACACATCTGCTGCTGCGTTTTTTCAGTCACTTGGCATTATCTGCCGTGCATCCCATCCTTCTCACTGCCAGCTGATGATGGCAGCTGACCTCACTTGGCCATCGGGCAGACAAAAGATGAAAATTGTCTTATTGCTTTTGATATATCCCTGTAATAGGATTCAGTGGGCCCTTTGCTGGAGAAGAATTAGTTGTTCATATTTCTACTCTCTTCTTTCTTTGCTCCATTTAGTCAGTGTTAGGAGAGGAGCTAGATTTCTCTCCCTGCACACCCTGTACAACTTCAAGGTGCTTCCTTTTACACACGTGCAGGATATTACGGAAAGCAGAAGTGAAAGCCCTTATGTGAATCTCACAGTGAAGAAAAGCATAAGAAATTCCTATTTTAAAGTGAAAATACTCATTCAGCCTGATTGTTTCAATAAATTGCCATTCCAGCTTTCCATGCCTGCTTCTTCCTTAGTGATTTGTTGCTTACTGGCCTGCATCAGCATGGGAGGAAGAAGTACCTTATATATTTAAGCTAATTTCTTTGCACGAATAAGTATTTATTTCCTTTATTCAACATTTGCCCTTTTTAAATACCCCTAAAGCTCTCTGTCCTCCCACTAATAAGAAATCCACACCAGCCTTTTGCCTTTCAGTCTTTGGTTAAACCTTGCATCCTCTCCAACTTCAACAACATAGCTCGAACGTAACAGGAGACGGATTTGGTCCAAACCAGAGGAAACCAGGTGTGATATCAAGGTGTGTTCCCCCAGCAACTCGATCTGCGGCCCTGGTGGCAATCAACATGCTCCAGACGTTGCTCTGGCTGCACCCCTGAGTCAGAGCCCCGGGAAAGGGCAGGAGCGACTCATTAAAACCCACTGCCATGCGCTGGCGTGCAAACCTGAATGAACGTCACCGTTTTTATTACGGGAAAAGAGAGACCAAAGAGAAAACGTGACAAAGTACATCTCGCCTGGCTGTTGATCTTTAAGCAACAGTGTGATTAGCAGCGTCTTCTCTTTACATTTCAAAGCACCGGAGCACAATGGCAGGGAGATAAACATCCAGAGGTGCTGCCTGCTGAAAGACATCTTTCTGCCAGCGCATTACGGCTCCTGCCTCCCTCACCGGAAAGAACATGAGGTTTTAGTCAACGATGAAAGAGAAAAAGCCACACTTTATCTACGGTAAACAGTTGCCTATTTGTTTTTCCCCTAGTGAGTTCCATCTTTGAAACGGTACATCCCTGCCATCCCTGTGCAGCCGGGAAACTGAAGCCGCTTTCCCACGGACTTAGGCGGCTCTTTCCGAGGGAACTGTAGGTGCTGGGAAAAAGCAAACACCTCTGACTCCTCTCTTACCCTGTGCTGAGGACTTTGCCTTTTCCCCTTTGCCTCTCAGGAAGAGGGCGAACCTTCTCCCACGAGGCAGCCAAAAAACCAGAAACGAAGTCTATAGCCTTTGTGCTTCTCAATCAAGAAAATGCAGCCCCACTCCCTTACTCAAGAGTTATTGGCTATGACAGCTGCATCAGCTTAGACGGGATTAAAAAAGAAATTAAAAAAACAAACAAACAAAAAAACCCCCAGAAAACCGAAACGAACCCAAACACTGTGAAAAAATTACCTCTCTTTCTGAAATTACTCGGAAAGTCACCTTTTTAATGCTAACACACACAAAATGCACTCGGCCGCCGATTTCAGGCGGACCATATGCTGCCACTGCTGCTGGCCAGGTCCTAAGGGATGAATTTTGTTCCCCTTCAGCAAGCCTCCAGAAATGTCATAGAAATTTATATGCTTATTCACAGAGCCGATAAAGCAGAAAACCAGTGTTTCAGCTATTTTTGTTTTGCTTTGCAGATGGACAGTAAAAGACATAAATCTTTCTCCCACTATTTTAAACGGCCTGCCTGGTTCCGTCCTTTGTGCCCACCCACCGGCCCTAGAGGACTTGCTCGTGGTCCATAAGGCAGCCATCCCCTCCGCTTAGAGAGGAGCAGCAGCAAGACGAAGCAGCAGGAATCTCTCCCGACGTTTGCTGGTGCCTCCACTGCTGGGCACAGATTTCCGCGCAGCCACCAAGGCGGGACAGGCTTTTTTTTTTTTTTTTTTAATTTATTTA
>VWYK01081790.1:0-52074 GCA_013399775.1 Semnornis frantzii | reverse complement strand
TTATTTATTTATTTATTTTTATAATACCATCATTGATGGAGAAAGAAAAGCAAGCTGCACGCCCTGGGGCTGTCCCTGTTGCTACCCTCCGCATGTTAGTGTCCCAGCTCTGACAAAACGCATGACGTTATCTGATGTATGCCCCGATTTACGATGCTGTGCCGCACACCTCCATAAATCAGGGCAGAGCCCTGGGCGGGTGGTGGTGGTGAACCTGACTGGTCGCCTCCTGAAGCGTGTATGGGTTGCAGACCTGGGTGATATTTTAGAGGCGTTTGACGTTTAACCTCAGGAAAAGCAATATGTGGAGGGGAGGGAGGAACCGTGGCTAAATCTCCCTCCCGGCTATATTTACAGCCACAGCATGGGATGGAACTTGCTGCCCGTTGGAAAAGCAACCACACACAGCATATCACTAGGGAAATCTAGGATTAGTGACTGAGGCCTATTGACTCGGTGACTAAAAGAGGTGGCAGGAGGGCTCCAGGAGGAGGACAGGAGATGCTTTGATTTGCAGTGAATGGCCCTGCAGCTCCCAGGGCATTTGTCCTGGGAATCATCCCCTCTCTGGTCTGGCATTTCCGGGGCTGTTACTGGAAGCATGGTGAGCAGCTTTTCCTTCTCCAGACAGGGCAAGTCTGGGTGCTGCTACAAAGCCAATCAGCATCAGCCTCACTGTTGCTCTGTTGGTGCCGGAGGGGTTCGTTGCTCTCTGTCTCAGGAGCCCGCCTCCTGCACTGCTTGACACAGAGAGCAGGGAAATGGTGGCAGGGGCACTGCTCAGCAGCAGTACAGATTTGATCTCCACTCCCATTACAAACCTCCAGTTATTGTGATACAACTGTGGAGAGCAGTGAAGGGGAAAAGGACTTGGGGATCCTAGTTGGTGGAAGGTCGACCATGAGCTAGCAATGTGCTCTTGTGGACAGGGAGTCCAATGCTATTCTGGGGTGTATTTGAAGGGTTGTGGTTAGTAGATCAGGAGAGATTCTCCTCCTCTTCCTCTACTCTGCCCTGGTGAGGCCACATTTGGAATATTGTGTCCAGTTCTGGGCCCCTCAGTTCAAGAAAGACCTCTGGGAACTGCTTGAAAGAGTCCAGCACAGAGCCACAGAAATGATGGAGTGGAATATCCTCTTTATGAGGAGAGACTGAGGGAACTGGGGCTCTTTTGTTTGGAGGGGAGGAGACTGAGGGGTAACCTCATCAATGTTTACAAATATGTAAAGGGTGAGAGCCAAGAGCATGGAGCCAAGCTCTGCTTGGTGATGACCAGTTACAGGACAAGGGGCAGTGAGTGGAAGTTGAGGCACAGAAAGTTCCATGGAAACATAAGGTAATTTTTTTTTTTTTACTGTGAGGGTGACAGAACACTGGAACAGGCTGCCCAGGGGGCTTGTGGAGTCTCTCTCTCTGGAGATATTTGAGACCTGCTTGAATGCATTCCTGTGTGAGCTAGTCTAGGCTTTGGCAGTGGGCTTGGACTGGATGAGTTTTCGAGGTCCCTTCCAGTCCCTAATACTCTGTGATTCTGATTCTGTGAAACACCCCCAAAGCACAGGTGCTGGGACCACATGCTTGCACAGTCAAATTGCCTTTGACAGCCATGATGTGCTGAGGAACAGAGAAATTAGGGATAAAGCCAAACACAGTGGGGACTCTGCTGCTGTGCCTCACACAAGGAACCTGACAGTTTAGGCAGACTGTCAGCTTGGCTAATAACGGCAGGCCAAATATTTAACTAAGATTTGATGATAGTGAGGAGCTCAACAGAAGGAGGGCTGCAGAAAGCAGACACTTTCTCTCCAAAGTCTATTTTCTCCTTATGCAAAGAGGAGGAAAGAGGTCAGCTGTCGTATCCACCAAGGTCAGAAGCTCAATTTGTATTTTGGAGCCCAGGAAAGGTGAATGCACCAGAACTACATCCCTGATGGAAACAATCACTCATTCTAATAAGGCTGGCAGAGGCTGGAGCCTGCCTTGTTCAGATACAATTATTACAGCTTGAGTGTCAGATTACTGAATCTATTAGCTGGGAATCAGCTGTTATTTCAGAGCAAGACAGCTATCCTACAAGCAGTTGTGATGTATATCATGCGTGACGCCTGGGTCTGGCTTACCCCACCGGCATGGAGAGACAGGAGGGGGGCAGGACCACCTACACTGCTAAGGAAAAGGCCCATGTCAGTGACATCTAGACACAGCCACATCTATCAGATAGTGCTACACCTGCATTGCAATGATTGGGAAATGTTGTTACCAAACAACTGAATTTTCTGGGAGAAAGGAGACCCTGAACTTGTTGTAAATGCAGAGAATTGGATGTGGTGAAGATGTGTGCCTCCTATCTGCATCCAAAGCAAGCAAGGGGAAGGACTCAGTGTCAGTGCTCATTTCCTGCCCGGGAGATGTTTGGGGAAGCCTGAATAGAGGAAGACAGGAGCACTGCTCAAGTTAGTGGGAAGATCTTTGTGTGGGAGCTAAAATTAGAACTGCCTGTATCCAAGAAGAAATACAAATTGCTGGTTATCAGAGCGTTGTCACCCCAAAGCACAGCTTAAATAAATATCTGTGCTACTGTAGCCAGAATAAGAGGCATGCCTGCAGCGTTCTGGCAGAGCCTCCCGTGCAGTGAGCCCAGCCAGCCTCAGACCCAGCACTGAGCAGGTAGCTCCCCAGGGCCACCCACTGCCTTCTATCTTTGCCTGGTAGCAGGCAGTTTTGCTGGTGATGTCCTCTTGATGCTTTTTTTATTCTGCCCCCTGCTGCAGAGAGGATCACCTTCTACTCTGCAGTGTGAGAAATGAGCTGTTACAGACCATCTTTAACATTGCTAGTTGAGTGGGATGTATGCAAGCTCTCTGACTCAGTTCCATCTATGTGCAGAGGCTAGAAGTTGCATAAGTTGGTGTTTTATGCTTCCTCGCCCTCATCTTCATTTTAAGCACTCTCTCCTTTTACTGGGGGACATGGTATTTTCCATGCAACACAAATCCTTGCTCCGTGAACCTCAGTGTCCCCCAGTGGAGACACAGGGAGCAGGAATGTGACAAGAGGGAGAAGTCAAAGGTTTGTATGTGTTAATTGTGTGTTTTTACCCTGTTCTCAGTGTTTACACTGCTACTCTTTTGTTTTATTAATGTAAGATCAACAGATCAAGAGGTTGCCTTTGGGACAGGTTTCCTGTGAAACTGGGACAACATCAGCGGGAATCATTCAGTGCTATAGTCACCCATTAAGAACTGCCACAGTGAGGGTAAGGTTGTGGGGTGAAATCTATTCAGTTATGAAATGTAGCTGGGAGCAGAGGAAGCAAGATCTCAGGTTGGGTTAATGGTGAGGAGGATAAAGAAAGTTGCTCCACATGTTGATAGAATGGTTAAGGACCATCATAATATCCCCCCACTGACTAGTAATAGCGTATCAGGCCCAGCTTTGGAGGTCGTTTTGTTGACTGCTGATCAATTGCTTCTTGGAAAAAACTTCTTTTGACATTGGTGCAGGAGAAGACAACTTTCAGGTTATGGAGATGTGACCAGTGGGGGTTTCTGGAAAGACTACAGCACCTCTTACAATTCCCAAGGAAGAACTGTGTATAGGTATGGCTCCTTGGTGAGCACCACAAAGGCAACGTTATTTAGAAATGGACTTGATTGAAGTTCACCATCATAAGGAAAGTTGTCAGCAGCAGGCTGAGAATCCAGGATGGGATGAACCCATCAGCATTGGTAACTTCTAAAAAATCCTGGCATCCTTGAAAGCCTGGAGAGGCCAGAGTGACATCTTCTGGGTTAGTGTTGCTCATGTATTGCTCAGGACACGAATTCTCCACACTTCCAAGCCTCACTAGACGCCATCATTGGCTGAGGAAAGCAGAGTGGAATATGAGGTTGGACATGAAAATATCCTACCCAGAAGGCATATGCAGTCCTGAATCGCCTAACAGGCAACTAATGAAGTCTCCACCACAGCCAAAGGTAATTTTCCTCTTAGCATTTCCCTTAGTGGACAATGCAGCAAAAGGTGCAGAGGACAAAAGGGTAGCATTTGAGATCTAACTGCAGACATGGAGTGGTGGGACAGGAAAGACCTCAGATTAATAACAGACTCTTCTGCCATAAGCCCCAACAAACTTTATGAAGCTGACTGAAATTGCCTTTCCTGCTGGTGACTGGCAGGCATTCATTTAAGTACATGGAAAGGGGGCAACACAGGAGGCCTTGACCCCACAAGTTTCACAGGACACACTACAAAAGTGGCAATGGGAACCTGACCAAACAGGCTGAGTTTATTTCTCCTGGTGCATTTGCACACAGGAAGGTAAACATCCAAAACCATGAGATCAGGACTCATGAGAGCTTTAGTTTATTACAGCAAGATTTCACCAGATGAGAAGACTTTTGGGTGGTCCACAGAGAGTGCCATGCTGTGCACCCTTTGTCCATCTAGCCAAAGAGTTGGGATTATTCAGTCTGGAGAGGAGAAGGCTCCAAGACCTTATTATGGCCTTCCAGTATCTGAAAGGGGCCTACAGGAAAGCTGGTGAGGGACTTTTTAGGATGTCAGGTAGTGACAGGACTAGGGGTAGTGGAGCAAAACTAGAAGTGGGTAAATTCTGACTGGACATTAGGAAGAAGTTCTTCAGCATGAGGGTGGTGAGACGCTGGAACAGATTGCCCAGGGAGGTGGTGGAAGCCTCATCCCTGAAGGTCTTTCAGACCAGTCTGGATGTGGCTCTGAGCAACCTGATCTAGTGTGAGGTATCCCTGCCCATGACAGAGGGGTTGGAACTGGATGATGCAACCCTGACAGTTCTATGATCCTAGCTCCCCATTTTGACTGGGTGGGTGGCTGGTTTTGGGAAAATTCACCATTCTGCATTCCTGTGCACATCAGGGAAAGTTTTCTCCCCAGCCCAAGCACTGTTGGCTTGTGTCCTAAAGCATGAGGGCTAATACCCCTTGTTGTGTTTTACCACAGAAATGAAAGTGAGAGGGTATTTTTTGATTCAGTAGGAAACAAGTGAATAATAATTCTGTGAAGCCATGTAGTGGAAAGAGAGACTTTGAGCGCAACAAGAATCAGGACTTAAAATTTTTGTTTGCACAGCAGAAGGTCCTGCCAATTGAACCATTTCCAGTAAACAATCTGCTAAGTCTGACAGTTTGAAGGAATACCAGACTGCCAGCAGTGAATAGGCTGGGATTTTTAAGAGGTTTATTTTTCATCTGAGCACTTTTGTTGGTGAGCAACAGCTTTAAAACCCAAAATGAATGTGCAAAGGCATTAGCAGGCAGGCAGAGGGTTTCCCCACCAGCCGGGGCTCCAGATAGAGTGGAGGAGAAGGGCTGTGCTGGTGACACCATGTATTCAGGGCTGCTGGGTATGCAAGGCTGCAGCACTGTGCTAGTGGGTCTGCATCAGGCCATCTCGTGTGCTACCACAGACTGCTGTGCACTGGGGTAGCCCATCTGGTGTCCCTGCACTCCTGCAGAGAGGTTTGGGTTGAGCCCAGATCTTGTTCCCACTTTCTGATGCCTTCCAGACAGGAGCACCAGCTGCAGTCCCCGGAGGAATGCCAACAGCCACAAGCTGGGATTTGGGGGCAGAATCACAGAATTAATACATCTGATTGGAAAAGACCTCAATGATCATCCAGTCCAACCCTCGATCCAGCACTGAAGGGTCAACACTGAAGTATGTCCCTAAGCACCAGGTTCACAGGCTGCTTAAACACTTCCAGGTATGGTGACTCCACCACTGCACTGGGCAGACCATTCCAATGTTTGATAGCTCTCTCTGTGAAGAAATAGCTCCTAATGTCCAGCCTGAATCTCCTCTGGTGCAGCTTGAAACTATTTCCTCTAGTTCTGTTGCTTGCAGCTAAGGAGAAGAGGTTGCCCTCTCTTCGCTCTAGTTCTCCCTTCAAGTAGTTGTAGTGATGAGGTCTCCCCTCAGTTTCCTCCTCTCCAGGCTGACAGGAGGAGATGCTGGTGATTAGCTGGAAGCCAGGGCTTGCAATCACAGGACGAGGGCAGGCATGGCAAGAGGCTGATGCTCCATGTATCTCAGAGTGGAGAGATTCCCCTGATGCGTCTGAGCAGGGACACAAAGCCATGGCACACTGCAGGTGCTGCCTTCTTCCAGTGCAGGCCAGTTTTGCTTCCCTACCTAGAACACGAAGTCAAGGAGGTGGTTTACTGCCAGGTTAAATACCTTTATGAAGAGGTATGTAATCTGGATAGGACTCCCCTTGCCTAGATTAAGACAGAGGCAGGGATTAAGGAGTTGAGCTTCCATGAGTGACAAAGTCAGCAATGATTTTTCATGCACAGCTCCATGCTGCTTCTAAGAGGGTAACTGAAGTGAGGGGAGGTGCTGGCTGGAAATTATCTGGGAATTGCCTGGAAATGCACTGTGTGTGACACAAGGTGCACAGTCAACACCTTCCATGGACACAGCCCACACAGCATCCAAAATCAGGGACAGTTTTGAAGGTATGGTGCTACCCATCTCACAACCAGGATTCAGAGCCAGGCATGGTACAGGGTGGGATTATTTTGGGCCTGAAAATAAAGTTTCCCAACCAGGCCTTGAGTAACCTGTACTAGTGGGAGGTGTCCCTGCCTATGGCAGGGGGTTGGAACTACATAATCCGTGAGGTCCCTTCCAACCTTACCATTCTATGATTTTATGATTCCTCCTTACCCTCTCAGCAGTGAAAGAGGAAAAAGGTCTTGAGGATAGCTGCAAACACAGATGGGATTAAGAAAAGGGACTTGAAGTCACTTTCCCCAGTTAAGACCAGAGGCTCAAATTCATGAGAGGACTCCTCTACCTGTCTTGTTTTGAGGTAGGATCCTCACATTCAGCAGAGACCCATGAGGCTTTTTTCTGATAAAGTCATCATGAGGTGATAAATCCTCTGGGGACTTCTCAGATTTTAATGCCTAAGGTCTCGTGACGAACATCACCCATGCAGGGCAGAAGGGGCTTCTGTGGTGCACGGGCAACAACACTTTCCTGTGGCAAGGCACAGAAATCATTTCACATACAGCTCAACCTGAAAATATCGCATTTCTTCATCTCTCTTCTGCTCTTACTGGGAGGCTGGTCCAGGCTCCCTGAACTTTCTTACTTGCTGGCTTTTGTAGAGAGATTTCTAACTGGGTAAACAAAGAGTTCCTTAATGCTGTTCTTGTCTTGATGATAGCCTCACAACATGCCCATTTCACTAGAGCAGAAAGTGGCCAAGCCATGAGAATTGTCACCCTACTTCTTTTTCCAAATGTGTTTTAATGATTAGCAAAAAAAAAAAAAAAAAAAAAAAAAAGCAAGCTTGCCCTAAACCAGCATTGAGGAAACTGTAGCCTGTGCAAGGAGAAATGGCTGAATGCACAAGAAGATAGCAGTGTTGCAACAGACAGCTGGAAATACAGCCCTGATTTTTTGGTGGGCAAATGTCCCAATCCAGAACACATCTGGCATCTAGTGAGATGTGGGCTGTGTGCTAATTTTGCAAACATCTGGGTTTGCCATCATGCCACTGCTGATTGCCACCAGAAGAGTCCAACTGCAGCTCGCCTGGATTTGGCGTTGGCAAGGACCAACAAATAACTTCCTCTGAACCCAAATGCCTGCTGTCACACTGCTGCAATCCATGGGGCAGAAGCTGACTTTTTCTGCTCAGAAATACTCAAGGAGCAAGCACTACAGACTAGGTAGAGAATGAAGTCAGGCTAGGGACCAGGCAGACAGAAACACTGACAAGCAGTAGCATCTGGAAACAGTGGCATTAAGGCTGAGATAAGAGGGGCTGTTTCCACAGCTTCCTGTGAAACGGGGATATTCACAGCTCTCAAGTCCAAGACTGGTCCTTCTTTAATCGTGGCAACTCCATCCCCCTCCACGGATGAGGTGGCAACCCAGTGATGTGCCACCTAACTCTAACAGGTGCTCTGCTTGGGGAAATGAGAGCTTGGGTGTTGCAGAGCAAGACCTCAGCACTGTCATGTCCCTCCTGACCACTGGATGTAAGGTGAGTGTGGGAGATGAGATCTGGGTTAGAAGTCCCACACCTTCACTTTAACATGCCTGAAGCTGCCCTTTCAAGGCTTGTCATATCTGCTTTATGGTGTATGTTACTCCACCTCACCTGCTCTTTTGGGCTTGACTTTTGTGTGCTGGTGCTCTTTATTTTTCGTTTCAAGCACTGAAGATTAAGCCTGAAAAAATACTTTTGGTTGCAGTGCACTGTAGTAGATGAGTTGGAATTTAACACCCACAACTCAATTTTTGAAGCACAGGATGTGAGATATCTCTGTTATGCCTCATCCTAGGTATTGAGTTAGTGACCAGCTTGCAAAACATGCCACGAATTAACCGGAAAGATTTTGAGAGAATTCCCCAAAATGAAAGGAAGTGAAACTGTTTGGCATTGCTTGGCAACACTGTTAGGTTTGACTCAAGATGTGGCTGCATGCCTTCTACAAAAAGGTGGGGCAAAGCCAAATGGCTTCTGCTGATCCCTGTTGATGTCTTTATCTTGACCAATAGAGAAAAGAGAGTTAAACCACGGCAAGATGCTTTTGGGGGTCAAGGCAACAGTGTTGACCCATCACAAGGAAGAAAGTCAACCCTGGGGTCAGGTCAGAAGAAACCTCAACCACCTTCCTTAAGTGTCACAGGTCATGCAGGCTGCTTCAGGTCCTAGAGGAATTTGCGTTCAATCAAACTTCCCCTCCCTACCATGCACTGGGCTAGCAGTAGCCCTTGGAGGGTTGCGCCCATTGCTAAGGTTACTGAAGAGCATAAGGGGTGGGGATGGGGGGGAAAAGCGAAAGGACCAGGAAGAGAACAAAGATGAATTCAAGGCAGGAGCAGAGACAGATGCTGAAACCAGTTGCTGTAGAGGTAGCTCAGAGGAAAACACATCTTGAGCTGCCTCGTCACACTGACACCAACACAGGCTTAGTGGTAATACTTAAGAGCCTTTCGGCTATCTGTGAGGCCAGTAAGTACCTGTGTCTCCCAGTGCTAATGTAAATTGAGATCACCTTTTTCTAATTTACTTCCAGACTCACTCCTTTTTTTGTGTTTCAATGTGAATAAACCTGACTTCCAAATGTGTTATCATGTATATTCTTTTGATGTCACCAGTCCACTACAGAGCCCAAATGTATGCATCAGTGCCCCAGACTGTCAAAACAGTTAACACATTACAAGACTTTTCAGAAATGTACTTCCTGTGTGATTGCCAGTCCTTTGGCAGCCTTGGATTTGCCACCTAGGAAAGTGCACAGAATCCCAGAATGTTAGAGGCTGGAAGTGACCTCCAGTGATCATCCAATCCTCCTGCCAAAGCAGCATCACCTAGACCAGATCACACAGGAATGCATTCAGGCAGGTCTTGAATATCTCCAGAGAGGGAGACTCCACAACCCCCCTGGGCAGCCTGTTCCAGTGTTCTGCCTCTCTCATAGTGAAAAAAAATTTCCTCATGTTTCCGTGGAACTTCCTATGCCTCAACTTCTACCCATTGCCCCTTGTCCTGTCATTGGGCATCACTGAGCAGAACCTGGCTCCATCCTCCTGGCACTCACCCTTTACATATTTATTGACATGAATGAGGTCACTTCTCAGCCTCTTCCAAGCTAAAAAGTCCCAGCTCCCTCAGTCTTTCCTTGCAAGAGAGATGTTCCATCCCCTTAATCATTTTTGTGGCTCTGTACTGGACTCTCTCAAGCAGTTCTATGTCCCTCATGAACTGGGGAGCTCAGAGCTGGACACAGTACTCCAGATACAGCCTCACTAGGACAGAGTAGAGAAGAACCTCTCTCCGACTACAAACCACAGTCCTTCTAATACACCCCAGAATGGCATTGGCCTTCTTGGCCACAAGAGCACCTTGGGGAATTGTCTTCAGGGGAGGCAAGAGAGATTTCTCTTCCAGAAAAGGAAAGCTGAGATTCTTGATCCAAGAAGCGACAGTGACGAGTATCGCTGGTGATTAAATGCCAAGAACTGGCGGCTGGGAGTCGCAAGCGGCTCTCGGTGCTCGGCAGGGATGCTCTGAAGCGCCCTCTCGAAGGGATGCCAGCGTTGCAGCTCTGTTTGGGCCAAAGCAGGGGAAGCAAGGGAGTCAGGAGACCAGGGGTGAATCTTCAAGTGAGGGCCACCTCTCTGGTTTCCCTGCATCACTTAACCAGGACCCTGGCCCTGCAAATACTTCATCACACAAAGCATTTTACGTACTTAATTAGTTCCCCTGAACTGTGGGGGAAGCCGATGTGCTGAAGTACACAGAGGGCTGGAGGCAGACAAAAGCAAACAAAGGAGAGAAAAAGCTAATGGGTTGCCTTCTCCCTCCTGCTGCTCTGTGGAAAGCTTTTATCTGTTGGACTCTCCCCTCTCCTTCCTTCACAAACAAGCCTTAGGCCAGAGAGCACCTCTACAGAAGGAAAGGCACTTCAGCAGCATAGGTATAGCTGCAATGCTGTGACTGCAAAGTGCTTTGACACAGATATACCAGTTAAACCCTGCTGGTAGAAGCCCTGCTTCCCTAGCATAACTTCTCCTGCTCTGAAGCCTTTGTCTGGCACAGGCACACTGTGCTCCAGTGGTAGTAGTGGTATTTATCCACACGTTTCCAGAGCATCAAGGCTTCCTGTGGAGAAGAGGAAGGAGTTTATTTCTGCCCCCCCTATGAAAACAACATGCAAAACTTCTGTGAGTCCCTAGCGGCTTTTGCAGTTCCTGTTACCTGTCTGGGTTTCCCTTGCACTCCAGAGACGGTGTCACTGTGATGCTGAGACACATAGCTCACCACGATTTATGTCTGGATTCAGTCAGCACAGAGCCTTAGCCCTCTCCACCTCGCTCATTATTTACTGCATTCTGCTTGCTGACTTAATAGTGTTTTGTCCTGTCCTTGAATCCTGCGTGGATGGATTCAGAAAAAAAATCAATGTGCTCTGGCCAGCAAACCTTCTTCCCACAGCACAGGGGAATTTCCAAAGTGCCACAGTTTCCAGTATTTATTTGTTTCCTTTAAGTTATTAGCATGATGAGGCTAATTGTGATGTTCCACATGCATTAAATCTTGCCTTCCACACTCTTAAAGCAGTTGGGGAAGAAAAGAGTAGGAGTTATAAAAACAGAGCAGAAATAAATAGAAGCCTCCAAGATGAAAAAATAATGATGGCACAAATAAAAGGCACAGCAGTCTGCATGCACTTTGCTTATTTACAAAGCCCTGCCATTGTGATAACAAGGTACTAATGCAAAGTGAAGGAGCAGGAGCAGAGTGGCTGAAGAGTTCTCCATTGTAGCTTAATTAGGCAGGCAGCTATGGCTTTCCTGTCAACACCACCATAATTAACAGGCATTGGTGAAGAGCAAATATGAATGTGGCAAGACCTCAGACCAGCCAGAGCTCCATGCTGGTCTGTGCCGGGGCAAGGATAGGGTGGTTGACCATGATGGGTTGACCATGGATGGGAGGTTGACCATGAGCCAGCAGTGTGCTCTTCTGACCAAGAAGGCCAATGCCATTCTCGGGTGTATTAGCAGGGCGGTGGCTAGTAGGTCGAGAGAGATACTCCTCTCCCTCTGTCCTGGAGCGACCACATCTGGAGTACTGTCCCCAGTTCTGGACCTCTCAAGTTCAAGAAGGACATAGAACTGCTTGAGAGAGTCCAGCGCAGAGCCACAAAAATGATTAAGGGGATGGAACATCTCTCTTGCAAGGAAAGACTGAGGGAGCTGGGACTTTTTAGCTTGGAAGAGACTGAGAGGTGATCTCATTCATGTTCATAAATATGTAAAGGGTGAGTGCCAGGAGGATGGAGCCAGGTTCTGCTCAATGATGCCTGAAGACAGGACAAGGGGCAATGGGTGAAAGTTGAGGCATAGGAAGTTCCATGGAAATATGTGGAGGAATTTTTTCCCTGTGAGGGTGACAGAACACTGGAACAGGCTGCCCAGGGAGACTGTGGAGTCTCTCTCTTTGGAGATACTGAAGACCTGCTTGGATGTGTTACTGTCTGTGATTCTGTGATTCTGTGGAGGTTTGTCCAGTCAGAAGGATGTGGAACTGTGCATGGGACTGTACTGGCATGGTGTTAGGTCAAGGAGGTGGTTTCTTTACAGTTGCATGTTACATGGCTGTGCTGGAAAAACTTTAAAGCACAACCATCTCACACTATGGCATCCTTGTCCTACCTGTGCAGTACTGTCAGCCTGCTGACAATAAGACTGCTTTGTGCTGTGGGGACTGTATGCTCTCACCTGCTGGTGAAGCACCTGGGACATCGAGTGTTAAAACATTTAACTGTGACATTTAACAATAAATGGACTCATCTAGTATTCACAACTCTTTTATTCAAAGCACAATATTTATAGTCACTACATCGCCTTAAATCTAGGGCATAAAGGCTATCCTCTGACAAGGTTTACAGACTCAGAGGATATAAAGAAGCAGCAATGCATTTCTAGAGGATGGAGTGTGGAGGCTTTGCAACCCTGCTTTGGTGCCAGTGCTTCGCCAATGGGGAAAGTCTGGAGAGTGGTTTCACAGACAGCCCTCTGTAATGGGTGTAGGAGCCCTTGGACATCGGGGCTTGGTGTCCTGCAGCTGAGCTGAGACTAGGGGCTACCCTCAGCACTCAGTCTCAGTCCACCTCTGGGTTTCCCCTTTGGCTCTTTAAGCCTTTAAATTCAGGGTCCTACTACAGAAAGCATTTGCGAACTGCATGCAGGGTACTGTGCTGCTCCACTGGTTACTCTCCCAATAGCTCACGCAGATTCACATCACTGCCACAGGGAAAGACAGCAAAGGGGTTTTAAAGAGGCAACAGATGCAGAGCTGGGTCCCCTGCCAAAGTAATTGTCCCTGTCAAAGTCCCAGAACTGACTGCAAACAGAGAATGTGTGGTTTTTACTCCATTCAGCAGCCAAAGATGCCTTCAGTTCTGGCAAATGTGGGATGTCCAAGATAAGGTCACACCCATACCAAGGATTTATAGCCTGCTATAAAACTGGTGAATCCCATCCAGGAAAACAAACAAAAAATCCCTTGAGGATGCTTGTATGCCTCCCAGGGACACAGCAGCTAGAAAGTAAGGCAAGCCAAAGCAGTAATCCACAACCAGCTGTGTACACGGGCCCTGCCTGAGGACATGGAAGCAGGAGCAAGATGTGAAGGGTTTGTGGGTGATGGCGGCAAGGCAGAGTCCTCGTCAGCCACTCCAACGGTGGGCTTAGGAGCCACACTACCTCCTACATGGGTCTTTGCCATCCTGCCCAGCACAGGCTGCTGAACTCTTCTTCACCAGGCTAGCCACATTCACAGCAGAAGTAGGTTGTGGTTTATTGTAGTCAGTGGACTAAAGTCTCCTCTCCTGCTTTCCTCATGCAGCGCTGAGCTGCCTGCATTGCAATGCAGGCATGAATGCAGTCTCAGGCTGGGATAGCTCAGACAGCAGCCTCAGGGAGAGGATTTTCCTGTCCCCTACTTGCAGCAAAGCAGTGGTACAAACAATTAGGTGGTATAAAAATGAATTTTAATCAGCTGGTATAACAATTAATTCCCCATCCCTAGACCTGTATAAGAAATGCGGGATTTTTCATACTTGGCAGGGTTTTGCTTCAGTGAAGAGGTTTTGGCTGCTAGAGTGCAGAGCAGATGAAAAGAAGAGGCTGAAATTCATGCCGAACCGGCCTCCGTGCTGCGCTGAGCTAATCCATCTCCATTAGAGTTCACAGCCTCTTTGATCAATCTCATCTTTAAAAACACCAATGCTCCGGAAGGCTCGGGAACTGCTTAATGTTCCTTCATGATATTTTTCGAGCCATTAAAACCAGAAGTATTAGCTGCTAAATATTTTTGGTCTTGTTTTGATGTAAAGCAGAGCAGAAGCAGAATGCTAAAAAAAAAAAAAAAAAAAAAAAAGAAAAAAAAAGAACGAAAAAAAAAAATTAAAAAAAAAAAAAGGAAAAAAAAAGGAGCAGATTAAAATGATTAAAAATAACAGAGCAATGAAAGTCAAACTGTTGGCTCTAAAAATGTTGATGTGTTGCATTGCTGTGGGCGATGCAACCCATTACATTCATATGAATGAGAGTGAAGTGCCCTACTACCTGCCTCTGTGATGAACTGTGTGTGTCATTACACATGGCTGTTGCATTAAATCTGGGAGGATTGCCGTCTGTTTGTGCAGCAGCCAGGGATGCTTCTGTGGTGATACAATATAAGGCAATCCCTGCACGAAGCAGGCTTGTCTGGGATCGGTTTTGGGGCATAGGAAGGATTGATTTTTTTGGCACTGGTCTATTTTCCTTTCCAAAGGGTTCTGCAAATTGCTGGTCTGGACTGATTGTCAGGTCTCAGACCTCACCCAGCTCTGCAGAGGTGCCCCACATCCCCTTGCATATGCTCACAGTTGGGCTACATGATGTGGATGTGGTTCATGTTTGTTGTTTCTGAAGTGGCCAGGGCTACGCTGATACACACACATGTCCACACAGTTCAGCACTGATGGAGGCTTGGCCAGAGCTGCAGGAACCCATTGCTGGAGTCCCTCTTTATTTTTCCTCTGCTGAGGTCTTTACCCTAGCAGTACATTATATGACAGTGGTAGGGTTATGGGTAACCAGTCTGAAGCGTAACTTCCATTTGAGCCACAAGAAAAAGTGCTTATATATCTAGCAAGGATCTGAAAGCTGTGGTGCCTCTTGTGAAATGACTATGTGGTTTTAGGGTGCTTCTCGATGAATAGTTTTCACTTGCAAGCCAGTCATTATGGGTAGACTTGGTAGGTACTAAACAGACATGCAGGCTGAATGCTGCTCCTACACACCAGATGAATCCAATGAATCCACATCCAGGAGCTGCCAAAGGCAGTTTGGTCTTGGCCTTTTCTCTGGTTTGTGGTGGCCAGGTTGGTGCACTTCTTGATTTGCCAAGTGCTTTGGCTCATTCCCATCCTTGCACTGGGATATGAAGCAAATATTTTTTAACTCCTTCCATTTCTATGCTGTAGCATCTAACTAGAAGAAACCAAGGCCATGAAGTCAAGGGAACATAGGTTGCTTGCAGGATCAGGTTGTCACTGAAAGTGGCAGGACCAGCTTACACACCAGTTGAGAGGGTTAATACTTTCTTGCTTAAAACTTAAACAAAATCTTTTAAATTTGAGAGAAAGCCTGTGTGGAAGTTTTTGCTGATTAAACACAGATCTGTCATCATCAACTTTCTAAGGAGCATTTGTGAGCATGGATATTTTTTCCAGAATGGAGCCCAAGGCTGGGGCAAAAATCATTTCAGCATGAGTAAAGGTGTAACCTTTCTCTTCACCAGACACTCTCATGCCTTTTCCATTCCCTCTGCTTTGTCTCTTACCAGGATGGTGCCGAGCTGAAAGCTGGGAAAGGGTGAAATGAAAAGAGAATTTGGATGCTTTGTCAAAGCTTATCTGAACTCTGTTGGTTTGCAGAATGGGGACATGGTGTCAGCCATCACGACGCTTCTTATGCAGTGCTGGCTATTTCTGGCTACTTTTTTCCCAGCCTTCCCAGATGTGAACAGAGCTCTCCACAGGCTCCTGGCAACTCTTCAGCTGGACGTGGGTTCTGCCATGCTGCCTGAAAACAGAGCACAGGACAAGAGGACCTGGCTTGCTGGTTGGGTTGGATTTAAATACCTGGGATTCCTTTACTCCAGCATGAGAGTTGCAAAGGTGGTTATATGTGGACCAGGCTGCATCCATTTGACAGAGTACTGTAAAGGGCACAGGCGATTCCTGCAGCCTTGCCTACAGCCTGTGCATGCTCCATTGAACCTACTGGGAATGGACCAACCTCCCGTGAGGCTCCCTATAGGAGGATGGGCAGGGTTTGTCAGGCCATGCAGTAGTGCTTATCTCTAGCATCCTCAGTTGTTCTTAGTTTTGTGAGCAGTCCCCTCCTATGGTTCATCTCCAAAGACAGTGCTACAGCCCTGTCCCCTCCTGCTGGACCAGCTTCGACAAGCACAACTTGCTCAGCTTGTTGGCCAGTCGCAACTGAAGCTGTGTGACCATGGCTCACAGGATGTTCACAACGCAGCAAGCAGACTGCAGCATGCGGCTCAAAAAGCACTTTGCAGTGATTTGGCTGAGATCAGCATGCGAGATTTGAAAAATGGAGCCCTGGAAGACCTAGGAAACAAATACATGTGAATTTCAGGGTAGTCTAGCCGTGCTCCAGGTCCATGAGTATATGGCAGCTGCTATAAAAATGCTTAGGCTGTATGGATTACAATATGAATGTTAATGCAGCTCTTTTCTTCCAAATGGAGAGACTCTTGGCTATTGCAGAGCCATAGAATATTAAAATGGATTGGAATATTATATATTGGACATAGCAGCAGCTGAGGTGTATGGCAGGGCAGGTAAATATTCCTATCTGAAAGCGTAGCTTTTGCCTATTCATCAGTAAAAGCATACTTCTGACTTTCCTTCTGGAACAGCTTCTTAGCAATACCCAGCCCTCTCTGTGGAAGCCCAGATATACAGCAGCAGCTCCCAGAATGGCAAACCTGCATTGTTCTTCCTTAAATTACCTCACTGCTTAAATAAAAAAAAATAAAAAAAATAAAGAAAAAAGAAAATACACACTTTTCTTGCAAGTGGAGATTAAGCAGAAATTCAGCTCCATCTCTAAACTGTGTAGCTTCCAGCTCTGTTTTTAAACAAACAGCTGAAGAAATCCCCAATGCCTACAGCCAACAACCTCAGACCACGTGGAGGTTCCCCACATCAGTAGCCTGATTTCCCGAGGTGATGAATTGCAGAAGACCCTCTGCCTCTGACATGAGTTAACTGTAATTAAAAAAAAAAAAGTAGTGTTGAGACAGGACCCCAAGCCTCGACTTCTGTTTGGGCTTCTGCTTTCACTCAGTGACGGGTTTGGTGAATCTCAGTGAATGATCAGTACTTTGGGTCAGTACTGGATCTGCATGGGACTGCAGAGACTTGCTGGGCAGAGTCTCAGAGCTGGCCGAGACACTGGCATAGCAGCCAGATCCCCATGATCCTGGAGCTGGATACAAGCTTACCCATGATTATCCGTCTCCCTGGCTGAAGATGGCCTGTGTCCAGCCAGCCCAAATCATAGCTGGAGCAAGCATGGGTCTATCTATGTCCGTTCTCCTGGCTGTGCCATGAAATGCTTCAATCAGACCAAAGGATTTACCCTGCAGGAGTGCATCTATTTCAAATCTCACCCTGGATAGCTGTGGTTTTCAGATTTTTATGGACACCAAGAAAAAAAGCATCCTGCTCCTCAGATGAGGGATCCAGAACTGGGTTCACAGGGGACTAAAGATACATCTCTGCTGCTATCACCAAGAATGGTGCAAAGACACCCCAAAATGCTTCAGGAGCTAAAAAACGGTAGATTAAGGTTCACAGCTAAAATATTACAGAGTGGAGTTTGATTCTGGCTCTGCTGCAGAAAGAGACTGAAACACAGCATTTAATCCTGCTGGACTGCATCCTGCTGGACAGTGCCTGTGGCACATCCCAGGGGGATGGAGGTTATTGTGTCTCCTCACAGGCCTCATAGAGTCAGGAACAGAGCAGGAGGGACACTACAGACTTGGAGGGAAAACATCCACTCATCCACTTGGCAAGGTGGAGTCTCCACATCAATAAATAGCTAATATGCCAATATTGTTTAGTCACTGATTTATATTTAACCGCTTTAGGAGGAATCAATATCTATATCTATTTGTGCTCATCCCTTTGGAGAATGGTCCTCAAGTCCCCTAGTGAAAGATACTTGAATTTCTCTTCCACTCTCGAAAGACAGAAGTATTTCCTTTTAAAAGTGATGATACGAAACAGATATTAATGACTTTTAAGAAACAATTTTCTCATATTTTTTGTGCCAAAGCTGTTTTCCAGTTTAAACTTCAGCTGAACTGAATAATCTTGGCTTCATAAAGCTGCATTTCTCTGTGAATAAATAATTTTCCAATTTTCCCTCCTTCAGATCTTATGTCCCATGGTATGCTCAGAATATCTCTGCATAGATGCACAACATTATTTTCCATATGGATCTACATTCAGTTTCTTTACAGTTTGGCATAAATAATTGCACAAAATTAGTACTCGAGTACAGGGAACAAAAATGTTCCTCAGCATCCTCCCTGGGACTCTGTAGCACCCTGATCTGCGCCACCACCTTCTCATCATGAAGACAGTCATTTGCCCTCAGTGTATAATGACACTTGCTGTTATGGGCAGCCCTCTCAGCGTAAGCAAAGGCCACCTCCATTGTCCACCCTATCACACTGCCCTCCTCCTCTTCTTGATTAGAGATGTCATCTGTACTGCCCTGCCAGTCTCCTGACAGTGTGGGAAGTCTGAACACAGATGTTCCTCTTGATCCCAGCCTCACACTTGGCAGCACAGCAGACTGCTTTCCCTCCCAGATGTGCTGCTGGGCCAAAAGACACACACACAGACACACAGACACACACAGAGTTTTATTTTTAATTCAGCGCATTTCATAGCAGCCTCGGTTGTGTCATTCCTGCCCTTTCTTTTCCTCTTATCTTTTTTTTTTTTAAATGGCAGTGCACACTCAGGTTACATCCAGCCCGGTTGTATCATGGTATGCGGCCGTGGCTCTATTTTTACACCTCCCTCCAGCTCAGCTGCTAGCTCCGTGTTTTTTTATGCCGCAAGCAAACTAGAAAAAGCAGCAACCGCTGTGGTGCGGAGGCACACACAGCCTGTGGCTCCTGATGCACTGCCCGAGGCTGCTGCCGTGCCTCCGCTCTGGTCAGAAGGGCTTCCCCCGCACGCAGAGCTGCTGCCCTCCGTCTGAGGCAGGCTTTTACGTGCCTGGGAGCCCTCAGCACCTTTTGCCACTCGACCTCTTAAGACTGGATGGGACTCCGAGGCTCTCACCTACCAAAATGCCACTTGCTCTTTCCCAGAAAAAAATCTCCCTCCTTGTGACACCTGGTAAGGTTGTGCTAATCTTCCCTCTGGATGCTTTCTTGTTGGCGTTGCTGTAGTAGAAGCTAAGAGACAGAAGGCAGGTCCAGAGCACCTCCTTCATGACCGGTGCCCAGAGGGGTAATCCAGGTTGGCAGAAATACCAGAGGAAGTTTTACGACTTCTATCCACCCTCTCCATACTTGTTGAATTATCCTTGCTTCCTGGCGGTCACATTCGATGAGCTACTGCTGCTCCACACCCCAGGCTACTTATGTATCCGCCACCTCTTGGGATGCCCAAGATCGATGCCGTCTCCTGACTCCGGTGCTCTTTCTGCACGTCTGGCTGCTTCTCCAAAGCCGATCTGCCAGCGCCGAGCTGCAGTGGCTGGCTCCTTACGCCAGAGGCACCCTGCTCTCGTCTGCCAGCACCGGCCGGGCTAGGGCACGGCAGCTCTCAGCCAGGGGCACCAGGCTCCCACTTCTGGAGGGGAGAGACCCGAGTCTTCCCCGTGGCTGGCTGGGCGAAGACCCTTTTACGTGACACCAGCTATTGCTGTCGTTGAACTGATGAGTCGAAAGTGCTCAGTATGGGATGGGAAAAAAAAAAAAAAAAAAAAGCAACTGCAATGTAATTAATGCTGTAACAACTTGTTTCCCCCTTGGAGAATTATACCATTAGCTGCTTCAATTGTGCATGAAATATAAATTACATTACTCAGAGGCATCACGTCTAAGCAGCCACTATCCTAAGTGACACGGCTTGCCACAGCGTATCATGCTCCCTGGTCAAAATTAACAGAAGCCCTGTTGCCTGAGGCTAGCAGATACTCGTTCTAATATCAAAGATAGAATCAGGGTAGTTCAACCGCCTTCCTGCCTCAGGGAATTTCCCAGGGGAAACCAACGTAGCCAGGCCCTATTGTCCGATGAGAGCATCAGTTTGAAATGTGCCGATGTACTCCTGGCAGATTTACATTTGGGAGCCCAGTGCTTCAACAATTCAACAAGGGATGCTGTAGCATGGCCATCCTAAACTAGATGGTCTTTTGAGGTCCCTTCCAGCTACTGACCCTCTATGATTCCTCATGCCCTCCTCCAATTTGAGTGCACCTTATTTCTGTTTTGCCAGGAGACAAAACCTGACCAGGTTTGTGGTGATAAACATTATAGGTATTGCTAGTGAGAACTTGGCAGGAGGGCTGCTGAGCTGCAAAAGGAGCCTGGAGGGCAGGAATCTTCCCTTCTCACTGAACCAGAACTCTTTCTCGAAAGACAGGCAGCTTCAGTTCTTGTACTTCCCTGGCTCCTCTAATTTTGGAATTAGCAGCAGGCTGGAAGACACAGTTTATTCTCCTCCGATGCCCATCTATAATGAATGATTGCAACCCTGCAGCCCTGATTAGCTGTGTTTGTGAAGAATAATTTCCTCTGCTGTTGGAAAAGCATCACAGTGTTGTGGGGTTTTTTGTTTGTTTGGTTGTTTTTTTTTTTTTTCTAGTCACTTAATATGGACCCTCAGAGCTGCAAACACTGAAAACACAGACAGAAAGGGAAATGTAGTTTCTCTTCTCTGTCTTCAGAAAAATAGCTTTTGCCTTAGTTTGTCTTCTCAAAGTTGAAATAATTGGAAAATATCTTCTTTAGGGAAAAAAAAAAAAAGGAAAAAAATATGGAAAAAAGGACAGTCTTGACAGCCAGTCAGAGAAGATCAGCCAGTATCTGCTGACACAGGGCCAGATCCTGAAAGGTGCTGTGTACCTTCAGCTTCCATTTAAATCAAAGGAAAATGAGGAGGCTCAGCACTTTTAAGGCTGTTTTTTGGCATTTCAGCATTTTACTGGTGACGTTGCCCAAGAACCTCCAACTCAGCTGTTGACTGTGGTCTCCCATAGTGTGAGGACCTGACGCTATGCAAAAGATGGCTCAAGCTGGGTGCCACCCACAGGGTATAGACTCTGAGTCACAAAACCTGCAACATTTTCTTTGCAAGAGGCATGTATGTGTGGGGTTTGCCAGTAACATCTATGTGCAGGCTAGTGGCTCAGCATCAGATTAAACTGTAGGTGTTGACAAGTCCTATCCAGTGCAGTTTTGGTCTTTTGGTTTCCTTTGACCTCTGCTCCTCAGTAAAGCAAGAAGAATGCATGCCAAATACCTTGCTCGATGCCAGAAAACCTATTTGTCAGCAAATGGAAAATGACCTTAGTCCAAGCTGACTTTGGACAGAAAAGTTGTTTTCTTGGTCTCTTACCTGGCTCAAAATTCAGGCAGCCAGAATTTATTCACTCCAGAAGAACTCTTACCAAGTTCAGTCAATGAGCAAAGCTGGGATGATATTGAAAGGAAAACTCTCAGCCCCTTTTCTATTTTTGATTCTTGAAGGGTTCAGAGGGCAAGATTCCTGGTTTTAATAGCAGGGAGTAAGTATATAACTGTGAAGCAAAATCATTGCCAAGCACTTTTGTCTTCAGAAACACAAATCCCATCCTTGTTCAGGGAAAATGCACCCTGCTGCTGGTGTACATTCTGTATCCAGAGCATGAGGGTGGTTATCCCGGTCTTGGCTGGAAGCTATGCATGCATGTATGCAGTCACAGGGAGCTGATGGCTTTAGCTGACACAGGGCAATCTCAGGGGTACAAATGTAATGCCACAGGAACACCCTGTGCAGGGGTAGACCTGGGATATGGATGCTTCTCTGACAGACAGGAGACCTTTCCAAGTGTTGATATACCTTGGTACCTCTTCCTTCTTACCCTCACTGACTTTTCTGTATCAACCAAGAGAGCAGCAAAGGTTTTTGAAGAAAGGGCAGGAAAGATGGAAGGAAAAAGGGCTTTTCAGCAGTGTTGATCTGTGAAAACCAGGCACTTGATTGCCACATGCATCTAGAGACATCTTCCCTGCTACAGCTGATGCAAATACACCTAACCATGTCAATATTCACAACACAACACTTTAAAAAAAGGGAGGAAATCAAACGTGTTGCTTCCTGGAAAGACCAGGGAGTACACATTCCCAAGTGCTGAGCAAGATCATCCATTATACATTTCTATCCATTCCACTGGCTGCCTATGCAGGACAAACAGCCTGTTTCTGTATCCAGTGCCGCATCCACCAGAGAGACACCCCTGTGGCCATGGGTTTACTCTCCTGAAATGCTGAGATGCCAGCACTCTTTCAGGGACAATTTTCTTGGCAAGGGAAGATCCTGGCTGTCAATTGCACTTTGGCAGCAGCCAATATAGGAAGTAGCAGTATAAATTCTCATTCTCATTAAATGTGTCTGTCTGACTGATGGATGCCTGTGGAATTACACAGTGGATCCAGATTTGTGGGTCTGACAGTAATAAACCAAATTTTCATATAGAATACATGTCTCGGAGGGGTGTTGGACGTGCTTTGTTTCTGTGAGTTATAGGCAGTGTGACACACCAATGGTGTCAGCCACCACTGAGGGGAGTGGTCACTGAAACCAGCCCAACCCTGACAAGTGGAGCAGTGACCTTGCTGGCATACACTACATTCACAGAACTGCAGAATCACTGAAAACATCCCTTTGGAAGAGACCTCAAAGATCATCCAGTCCAACTCTCAACCCAGCACTGAAGGGTCAACACTAAACTATGTCCCTTCATACCAGGTCCACACGCTGCTTAAACACCTCTAGGGACAATGACTTCACTGCCCTGGATCATTCTAATGTTTGATAACCCTCTCTGTGAAGGAGTATTTCCTAGCATTCATCTTGAACCTCCCCTGGTGCAGCTTGAAACAATTTCCCCTAGCCCTGTTGCTTACCACCAAAGAGAAGAGGCTGCCCCCTTCTCACTTCAGTCTGCCTTTAGATAAACTCACTCACCACTTCCATTCATCCGAAAAACTTTTACTTCACACAGCTGCCCTGTGTGCCGTGAGCTGCTCCTGCACTCTGCTGCAGCTCCTTTGCTGGGAACAGGCAAAGAAGGGAAGCCTGGGCACAGAAGCATCTGAGATTCTCTCCCAAACCCACCATCACTCCAGAGAGCCAGCGGAGTGAGCAGGCATGCAGCAAGGAGAGTGCTGTGAAGGCTACACCACTAGCCTTTTTTTCTTTGAAAGCAAGAGCAAGCTAAAGCTGTAGGTGCCAGGTCCAGGATGTAGTGGTTCACTGCCCCAGTGTGAGGCAGTCAGGACTTCTGCAATTCTGAACTGTTACAGCAATGGCCAGGGTTAGATACTGGAGTTGTATGGTTGCCAGCAGTGGAATGGTGCCAGAAGGAAAGATTTGCAAATTTTCCCAGTATGGTTATCTCTCAGTCCTGCTCTCTGTCCTGCTGTTTCAGGTGGGTTAATAAAGGACATATAATGTTTCCTTGTCTTACTTTTGCACTTTGAGCTTCTGTTTTGCATACGTGACTCCTTTATCCTCTCCTGTCTCACCTTCTTCCCAGTAATCTGTCTTACCCCAACCCCACTCAACAGAATTGTCACCCCAAGCTCTTGTCCTGGTAGGCACTGTGTTTTTTTCCTCCCACAGCACTCCCTCTTTGCTTTCCCAGCACAGGTTGGTCACCTGCCAGTGCTGCAGGGCTCAGTCATCCCCGGGTGCATTCCTTTATTCCTATCAGCTCAGTATGAAGGAATGCTTTGAGAGCTAAGTGTTCAAGATGTGATGTAGACCTGGTAAAGTGGAAAAGGTTACTCCAATGAAGCTGAGAAGATGGAAGCTCTGCCACCAGTGGATACAGGAGCCTTGCCACTCACGGTGGGCGGGTTCTAAATCCCTTCCAAAAATCATATAGGAGAGGCTTTTCTTGAGGTAAAATCTTCCAATAAGAACAAAGTAAACAAACAGCCATTTCTGCATCCATCAGAGAAGCAGACAGCATGGATTTACCCTTGAGGCAAATGGTATGGTGGTCAGAAACACACAAAGTGATTTCACTGACATTTGCTTTTCCTTCCCACCTTTTGCGGGAGTCAGATGACAGCGATTGGAGCTGCAGGGTATTAAAGGACTTGGCAAAGTTATCATAGATCGTGACATACTTATCAGGAGTTTGAGCTTGTTTGGAAACTCTGGCTGCACTGGCCATATCTGTTACTCGATTCAAAATAAAATAACTCACACCCTCCCACAGTTTTTGCATGTGTCTAAGTGCTGAGCTGTTCTGTAGGAGTTCTCCTTGACCAATATATTTCTCAGTGCTGGGTGTGATGAATAAATACTGTTGTTACGTCAAATACTCTTTTCATTTCTGATAAGCTGGGCATAATTCCACCATGCTGTCATGAAGGTGTTACAAAGTCCAAACGAGCTCATTTGTTACCTCTGGTAGCAACAGACTGGACATCAGCACTTAATTTCAGAGTGCAAATTGTACCTTATTTGGAGCAATCCTTCTCTGAGCCAGATGGCTTTGCTCCACAGTCATTGGGCAGTGGTGCTTAAAGGCTTATAATATCACAGCTTAAACAGGGATGCATTTCTCACTGCATGTTTGTTCCAGCTGCTGGGGAAGCGTGGATTGGGTTTCTTACTGCATTTCCTGCACTTTGTTGGCAAAAGGAGGATGCCTTCACAGAGCAGAGCAGAGCAAACTGCTGTTGCATGAGCTGTCCCTAGAGAGGAGACAGCAGCCTGCACCGATGAAATCAACTGACACAGCCCACAAGTACTTGAGGTATTTCTGATGTGATCAACACTTCCCTGTTGATGTTTCTGTCCAGCAAGTTCTTCACAGGGTTGATGAGGGACGGTCTGGGCACACTTTCTGAGAGGCGCAAAGAAATACTGCAATGCTGTTAATGCCTCTGTTGCCTACTTGTAGAACGGGCAGGGGTTGATGGTGCAGCATATGAGTGGGTTGCAGGAGTATGGTGCAAGTAAGCGGAAGGATGTAGAGAAGAGAAGGTGGCACCAAGCAGCTGAAGGAGTTGGAAAGGACCGGAAGGACTTTAGCTTCAGGAGCTAGAGGAATGTGCAAGGAGAAAGGCTTAGCTCTGGAAGCTACACGGCACCTGGTGGAAGGGGAAGAGCCTTCCAGAGGTAGCCTAGGAGCAAAAGGCACCCTTCTCTGGTTAGTATCTTTTTTTGGACTGAGTGGAAACCTGAGCACTTTGCAAATCAGACTCATCTAAAAAGTGCTAGATAAGCTAGCTTGTGTAAAGTTAGAAACAAAGTCCACAGTGCTGAAAATCAGATGGTTTATGCAGATGGCTAAATATAAGTGTGAGTGTCTAACTTCAGGGCACCTTGCTGAGGATCTCATGCCCCACACGCCAGTGGCAGCATTCACTCTACTCCCTCAAAGGACAGTATGGTCTGGTTGGCACAGCATACTGCAGATATTTTGGGAACATGAGAGGCTGCAGTAAGGAATATGGGAAAGGGCAAGAACATCAGAAGATGTATGTTGGATGAACAATGGCCCAGGCTGACCACCTGCTCCCTACTGACCCAATCACCTCTGGAAAGGCTGCAGTCACCCTTTATGAGCATCCTCAGGCAAACTGGATTTCTGCACAGCTGAGGTCCCCAGAAGGAGGTGGCAGGCACACAATACTTCTGGACAACTGGAAAGGTGTCTGGACTGGCTGCCCTGGTAGCCTCAGCTCCTGCTCCCAGCTCTGCTGCTCACCCAGGGGAGGCACTTTCCACCTTCATTCTCCACACTCACGATGGGGAATTTATGATCCTGACCTTCTTCCTACTGTCAGATCATCTGATAAAAAAGTACTATCTAGGAATTGATTAGGGACTGATCCAAATCACAACTATAAATCTAAATGCCCCCAGTCAGGAACTGCAATATAAAGCTGGGCTTTAACATCTATAATAGGCCAAATCTGGATTCTCATTCTCCTCCAGAACAGATTAACTAAAATTTTCTGAGTCTAGCTCCTAAACACATTAGTAGCAGTGAGCGAATTAGTGATCTCCAGCACTTCTGGAGTTAATCAGAAATAAATTGGCAAGCTCAAACAGATTCAGTAGGTCTGGCCATAAATCGTTTGTACATCTGTATGATAAAAAGCAAATATAAATTAAAAAAAAAATTAACCTTGCTTGCTGTATAAAGAGAATACATAATATTCTTGAGCATAAATACATCTCAAATCAAACCCATTGTGTATACACAGAATACATAATGGGTCTGCTTGAGACATTTACTTCAACTGAGGCCAAACCAGCAATCCTTTTACGGCCAATGCAGGTCTTTGCAACATCAGCTTCCTCTGCACTTGTGTATATGTAATTTTGCAGACCTGATACAGACAGTCCTCACATACACGTAGGAGTGCAGAGGATATATAACACCTCTCATATTATAAGCTCTGGAGCTGGCTGTGGAGGCTGGCTCACATTAGCCTAAAGGACAGAGCCTGTATGCTGAAAGCAGGGCATCAAAGGCAGAGTCTGTCCTTGGTTCAAGCTGGCACCTCCACTGGCTGGGCAGCCAGCCCCTGGTGTGTTGCAGCGATGCCCTGGGTCAGAGTCTTCTGGAGAGCCTGGTGTGACTCACAGCTGCAGGCTTTTCACTACAGGATAAAACAACCTCAAGGCTCCTTAGAGGCTATGTAAAGGTAAAACATATAAAATAAATCAATCACGTGAAAGATTAAATTAAAACATATCTGATCCCTAAGGCACAAAGAGAGAGACATCGTCCTGGAACAAATGACAGTGGCAATCACCCACGTCATCATTTGCCTCTGCAAAGATGTGGTCCATTCTGGGTAGGTTTAGATTAGATATTAGGAAAATGTTTTTCACAGAAAGAATGGTCAGGCACTGGAATGAGCTGCCCAGGGAGGTGACTGAGTCACTGACCTTGGATGTGTTTAAGGGTCGTTTGGGTGTGGTGCTTAGGGATATAGTTTAAACTGAATCTTGTAGAGTAGGGTTATAGATTGGACTTGGTGATCCTGAGGGTCTTTTCCAACCTGGATGTTTCTGTGATTCTGAGATGGAGAAGGCTGTGGCTTGGCCAGAGGCTGCAGGGAGCAGCCGTGGAACTGGCCAAAGAGGCAGAGGCCATGCTGACACCGGTGCCCTTGCTCCCGCGCAGGCACGTGCACACACACACACACGCACACATGTGCATGCTTTCAGCCGTGCTGTTTCCTGGCCTGCTCTATGTCACATCTGCAGGTTGGGAGTTCAGGTGGGATAATCAGGCTGTTATTATTCTGTTTGAATTACTGGCGGGTTCACTGGCTGTGCCCACGTGGCAGGGCTCTGGTATCAGGACAAGCAGGTGCCTAACTGCGTGTCTGGATGAGAAGCAGTGGCGCTCCAACCTTCTATCTTGTTTGAAACAAAACATGGGTAGCAGAGAGGAAAGGGGGAGAAATCAGATCCAGCACCTCCTCCTGCCAGGACCCTCAGAGGTTTGGGACTGTGTGTCACACTGCAGCACCTGCCTGTCCATGTGGGAACAGGGCCATAGAAGGTGTGTGAGTTCTGTGTGGTCATTACCCACCAGGAATTTCCAAGGCAAACCTTTCCTGAAACATGAGGGAAGTCGATTCCTTGGTGCTGGTCTCTTACTTGAGCTCTGCTGCTTCTTGAATGCTAGCGAAATCCATCCCACCTCTATGCTAACACCTCATAAACAGCAATTCACAGGAAACCAGCGTGTGCCAGAACAACTGTGCTGAACGCAGGAGACCTCCTACAATTCCCTGGTTCCAGTCACAGGCCAGAGAGCAGGCTTATGAAAGGTTAATATCCCCTTATATGGCTGTTGTCAGTTCTCACTTCTTCCAGTGGCTACGTTTTAGTCTTTCTTTCTCCATGCCCTCCTTTCCTTCCAACTAAGAAATGCAGCTCCAGAAACACCAGCAGGAAAGAGTGAGGAAATGATGCCAGTATCCCCTGTTGATCCAGGCAGAGAATGTATGGTAACACCACTGGTACTAGAAATGCCTGGTACTGCTTTCACCAAGCTGTGGTTTTTTGGCTCATAATTTGGTCAGGTTTCTTTTCCATCCAGTCCCAGCAGTGGCAGCCCTCATTTGCACAGGAATGCATTCAGGCAGGTTTTGAAAGTCTCCAGAGAAGGAGACTCCACAGCATCTCTGGGCAGCCTGTTCCAGGGCTCTGTCACCCTCACTGTAAAGAAGTTTCTCCTCATGTTGAGGTGAAACCTTCTATGCTCAAGTCTGTACCCACTGCTCCCTGTCCTACTGCTGCACACCACCAAAAAGAGATTGGCCCCATCCACTTGACACCCACCCCTCAGATGTTTATAGACACTGAGCAGACCCTCTCTTCTCCAGACTAAGCATCCCCAGGTCTCTCAGTCTCTATCCATAGGGGAGACGCTCAAGTCCTCCAATCATCCTTGTGGTTCTCTGCCCAGCTGTCTCCAGCAGATCCTGGTCACTCCCAAACTGGGGAGCCCAAAACTGGACACGGTATTCCAGGTGTGCTCCTTGTTTTCCCCAAACTTTGAGGGATGTCCACAGGGAGCCCACCCAACTTAGTTGCTCAGGTGGTGTGGAGCCATCCAAGCAATTTCATACCCTGCTCCTCAGGACCACACTTGTGTAGGTGTAGGAAGTACAGGGAGAGGGAATTAACTTTTCTGCAAACTTCCTTCCTTAACCCTTACCTTCCTTATCTGTCTCTCTTGGGTGACATTAATGGAATTTGACATTGTGGCATAACCCATTAGTCATCCTGCCAAGGCAGTAATTTGGTCAAATGACAAACTTTCAATCATTTGAACAAATGACTGTTTCACGAGGGCATTTGATCAAATGATTAAAACTAAAAGGCATTCAGCCACATGACTGAAGATGTGATCATGGTTCTGGACAGGTACTGGAACAGACTTTTATAAAACAATCAGACTGGAGCACAATTCTTCACGTTCCGGAGCTTCAATATGAAGGGGTCCTGCCTGCCCGTGCTGCTATGGAGGAATATGGGTTTCCCTGCCTTCTCCCTTCCAAGTGAGGAGATTGTAACCAGGTTGGGGGTCAGTCTCTTCTACCCAGGCAACCAGCAACAGAATGAGGGGACACAGCCTCAAGTTGTGTCAAGGGAGGTATAGGCTGGATATTAGGAGAAAGTTCTTCACAGAGAGAGTGACTGGCATTGGAATGGGCTCCCCAGGGAGGTGGTGGAGTTGCCGTCCCTGGAGGTGTTCAAGAAAAGACTGAATTGGGCATTTAATGCCATGATCTAGTTGATTGGATGGGGCTGGGTGATAGGTTGGACTGGATGATCTTGGTGGTCTCTCCCAATCTGGTCAAAAAAAGAAAAAAAAAAGAAAAGAGAAAAAGAATGAGTGACCTCTCTTACATCCAGGGTGTCAGGGTCTGACCCCAAAGGCACAGAACTTCCCAGCCCCTTTGGCCATGAAAGATGGGCTGGGGAAGGGGTGGTCAGCAACAAGAAGAGGTGAAGCAGATGGGAGAATGGAGGGGCAAGCAGCAGGGGGCTGCCCATCCAGTGGTGTAGGTAATTAGTGATAGAACAAGCGGGAATGGTCTCAAGCTGCAACTGGGCAGGTTTAGACTGGACATTAGGAAACATCTGTTCCCAGCAAGAGTGGTCAGGCATTGCAATGGGCTGCCCAGGGAGGTGGTTGAGTCACCAACCCTGGAAGTGTTTAAGGGCCATTTGGATGTGGTGCTTGGGGATATGGTTTAGGGTGCACCTTGTAGAGCAGGGTTATGGGTTGGACTTGGTGATCCTGAGGGTCTTTTCCAACCTGAATGTTTCTGTGATTCTATGAGTGCCCTGGGAAGTGATTGTTTGGCCACACCACACAGCCTCTGTTCAAAGCACCAATTTTCTCCAGGAGAGGCCTTTGTCAGTAGCTTTGCCTTCCCAGCTTGAGCTCTAGGAAGAGTAGGGGACGGAATTTCCTCCTGACTTGTCTTTGTTTTTACTGGGCACAAAGCTCTCTGCAAAGCCATGCTTCTGGTGCCAGTGAAGCAGCAACAGGGAAGTGTGGTAAGATTGATGCTGCTGCTTCTTACATGGGACAGGTCAGTGCAGGAAAAGTTTTGCCATGCTGTAATGGGTGAGGGCATGCAAACTCCCTGTCATCATGCCTTCACCTTTGCCTTCACATACAACTGCATCAAATGTGCTTGGAGGGGAGGGCATCACAGGAACCCAGACCAAGGGCTGGGGTCATTAGCAAGTGTGGAATGAGCTGAAATGTGGTTCTCCCTCTCATGTGCAAGGCAAAAGCTCCAGGGACATTGGTATTCAGAGGCGAGTCTGGGGTTTGATCTCTCTTCCAGAGATCCTCCTGGGTACCTTATCCATTCCCAGTGTGTCCCATTTATTTATGGCAGTAGGGTAAATGGTTTCCAGCCAGAGGTGACCACAATCTCTCTTCTGTGGAACTGACAAGCTATGACTGGAGAGAGAGACCATGTTTACGGTGAAGAGCTTCCTGCAGTTACAGAGAGGTCAACAGGATGCCTACCAAAAATAAGGTTCGGTTCATTGAATTAATGAAGTTCAAGCAGGGAGCACAGAATATACAAGTAAAGAGGAATAAAGATTCTAAGCAACAACTACTGTGATGCACTTAGACAGTATTCCCAAATCAAAACACTTGATGTTTTTATCAAAAATACCAAAGTATTTTTGCCAACACTTGATGGTTTTGTTTTGACCAAAACCACCCCAAAACCCCAAAAATCCAAACCAAGCCAAACACAAACAAACAAAACAAGAAAGCAGGGGGGAAAAAGACCCTTTCCTTACCAGACTCGTTGCCCAGTCACTCGCTCTTTTCAAGTTCTCCACTTTCACAAGAAATGTGACCTTTGTATGCTGCTGCTGGGGGGAGGTCTGCTTCCTCAGAGGGATGGGAAAATATGTGATTGCTGGATTAAAGCAAAAAGGAAGCACCTCTACCGGCAGCAGCCCTGGAGGTGTTTCCAGTGCCTACTGTACTTGGAAGACCCAGCAAAGCCATATCTTCCCTCCTACGGCTTCTGGAGGCTGTTTCCAGCCTTCTCTTTTAACATATGAACACAAAAAAATATCCTACTGGGTCAAGTGAGCAGCCCATTGTGCCCTGTGCTCTGTCTTAAGAGAAGCAATTTAAGGAGAGCTAGTGAGCCCAGCCACTCTCTGTGACCCAGTTCCCTTCATCCATTCCCCAACACCCACACTTGCAGGTGCGTTAAGGATGCTGAAGGACACAGCCCTCTCTGTTCTTCTCCTTTAATATCTGTTTACAGACCACTCACCCATGACTATGTCTAATGATCCTTCCTATAGCTGATCACAGAATCAGACAATGTCAGGGGCTGGAAGGGACCTTGAAAGATCATCTAGTCCAACCCCCCTGCCAGAGCAGGATCACCTATATCAGGTGATGGAGATAAAAATAAATGGAAAAAAAAAAGTTCTGTTTTGAAAGTGTCTAGGGGTGAGCAAAAAAAAGAGAAAAAGATGTCTGGGAAAATCTGACATTGTAGCCTTAGTATATAAAGGAAGAGGTACTTTAAAGCTCAGGTGGGAGTTGAGCACCTGTTTTGGACTCTTGCCTTAGAGCTTTTCCCCCCTTTCACTCCATTCCATGCCTCTAATGGAAGAAAGAGAGGACAGGATTACTGTATTTAACATGGGACTTCCTTGGTGGAGGAGAGGTTGTCACAGACAAATGCTGCTTTGCTGCTGCAGTAATTTAAAACATTGTTAGGGTTCTCAGCTGAGAAGATACCTGATTGTAAGAAAAGGACAGGAGAGATCTCATCCTAAAGACAGAGAAACCAACAGGGCAATGTCCCAGGACAAAGTGAGAGGGCATTGTTTATATTTTGACTTTTTAACCCCTCTCAGCAAACCAATGAATGATACAGACATCATCATTATTTTCTTTTCACAACCAATAATCTAATTTCTCTCATTAAAATATTCCAATTAGCCTCAAATCAGCAAGTATCAATTATACAGGCCATGAGTGGAACTGGAAAAATCTACTCCATGCAAAATTAATGGTGGGCTGGCCCAGCAGCAGCAATGCACGTAGCAAAGGTGAAGTGCAGAGTCTTAGAGGGAAGCTGTGTCTGCCCACCTGGTAAATTTATGTTTTTCACCTCTAGAACTTCAATTCGTGCACAGTGTGAGGTTGTAAGTGAAATGAATTTATTTGTGTCAGTTCATTCCCTAATGGGTAGGAGTTCATGTCACAAAATTAGCACGGATAATTTGTCATGATTGCAAGACTCTTCTGAAGAGAGCCTCCAGCCTGCAAGGGTATGGAGGAATTAGTTGCTGGCCCCTGGGAGAGACAGCAGAGCTTGGCAGAGAAGCCCACGCTCCAGCAGAGGAAACAAGAAGCAACAACTAACCCTCTCTCCCACCTCCTCACCAGCTTGTGTACTGTGCCAGAGAAAGGTCCTGTGCTGCAGACTGAACACTAATGTAAATCAGGCCTCACTCAGGTTACACATTTTAGAATGGGAACGAGATGTAATGGGTATGTTAGATCAACGCTAAAGTCAGTGGGAAAACAACACCAGCAAAACAAAAGAGGCAATGGATCATATTTGCAGCTGTGCCAAGAAAGAAACGTTGCCTAATGAGCCGTAGTGGTTTATTGAAGGAGGGATCCCACTGACATCTCCAGCAGGTCTTGACACTGGTCCAGGATGCTCTGTCTCCTAGTTTAGCCTCAGGAAGCTGCCCTTTCATTCCCCTCCTTGGCCTCCCTTTTCATCCCTCAGGGCAAAGCAGCCAGGAGATACTGACACACACTTCAGACCCTTGAGTCATGTGCACATCTGACATGGCAGTGCCTCAGAGCTATCTTCAAGTATTTCCCTTTGATCTCAAATCCTCAAAACCCACTAACTGATATGGAACAAATAGTCTGGAAAGTACCTGTGAGCAGCAGGTACTGAGCTTTTGTAGCACTGACTGAGAGAAGCTCCTTGTTCTGGCCACACAAGTGTAACCTTGCCCCAAGCAATGTCAGTCTGGGGGTGTGTCTGCCATGCCGAGTGGGATGGCTCAAGGACTTCAGGTCCTTGGAGTGGTTGAGCTGAGAAAGCCCATCTACTGCTGCAGGTTTGCTGAGGCTGCTTCTCAACCAGTGCAGAGCTGCACTTTTGCAGCCACTTGTATCCTTGAGCCAGGGTGTCAGGATGCTCCTGTACGGCACTGCCTGGCAGATGCATGGCAGGGCTCTGTGGCACTGGGATGTTGTTGTCTCACTGTTCATTTCTGTTCAGTTTTCAGCTGCCATCAAGTGTGTGCCCTTTTGAGGCCAAGTGATTTTCATGATCAAAGAAAGAAAGAAAGAAAGAAAGAAAGAAAGAAAGAAAAGAGAGAGGGAGGGAGGGAAGGAAGGAAAGAACTCGGAAGGAACTCAGAACTCGGAACTAGGAACTCGGAAGGAAGGAAGGAACTCAGAAAGAAGGAAGGAACTCGGAAGGAACTCGGAAGGAAGGAAGGGAGGGAGGAAGGAAGGAAGGGAGGGAGGAAGGAAGGAAGGAAGAGAGGGAGGGAGGATTGTTCGATACCTTACCAAACTGAAGACTATTGGGAAAGAAAAAGCAAAATACACGTTCCACCTTATATCTTTACTTACAGACCTTTCTTCTGCTTGGCCTGAGGAGGAGAAGCATCACAGCAGACCAAAAGGTGTCCAGCCTGCTCTTAACAAAAAGTTACTGCTAAAGGGATGAGTAGGAACTGCTCTTCCTTTACCTTAGGAAATTCTAAATTAAAAAAGCAAGGAACCAAGCATGCAAAAAGCCCAGCTAAGGAAACAAACTTCAGTCAAATTTTAATCCCAAAAGAGGAGGAAAATGTATAAAGAGAGGAAACCATGCCTGTCCTGCAGGGCTGAAGTTGGAAGCCTTCTTCACAGAGTAGGTTTGCTCTCTCCAGCACACTGCTGGGCTCAGTGGTCAACCAGGAAGCCCAGCAGCCTGAAACTCCTGGAAAGTCTCATTGTCAAGGAGCCAGGAGCCAGGGAATTGGCAGCCTTCATCCCCTGCTTCCCATCTCCCCACCAGACTGACAAGGGATGAGGTAGGGAAACTTTGAAAATTTGCTTGGCAGCAAGGATGTCATCCTGAACCTACCTGATTTCTAGGAGGATCTCATCATGATTGGCATGTATCCAGTGTGTTTCAGTGACAGTGCATTAGATTTTGCTACACCAGACAAGCACACCAGAAAATTTATGACTACTGTGAACACTAAGTACTAGAAACTACCAGTTTTAGCCCAGTCCATCTTTCCAATGACCAGCCAGGGTAAACCTGAGGAGCAAATTCACCCACCTCAATAGCAACTTTCCTACAGCATTCAGCACTGAGTTCTTCAGATATAGGCAGCACAAGCACTGGAGCACGTGGGAAGTCAGTTGTGCTGCCAGAAGGCTGAACTCCAGGCCAAAGTGCACAGAGGGTGGATATGGCCTGCTTTGCTAGATAGCTCTGGACTCAACTGTCAACCTGAGTTCACTTCCAAGCCCTCCTCTATCAGTCAGATATGCACACATGCTGTTCAGTAATGAATCGAGCTGGCTTGTCCTTGACCTCAATCAGTCGAGCCTGTGTACCATATGAGCTTTGGTCTGGGCTGGAAATAACTGGTGAAAAGAGCCCCAAGCACAGCCTGTGAAGAGTAATTCCCTGTTGCAGCAGCTCTTCAGAGGGTAGAAATCTTCCGACGTACACAACAACAATTAAAGATTGCAAGAAAAAAAGATCCAAAATAAAATATTTTCTATTAAAAAAGGGTGAAGGGAGAGATGTAATACTATTGGCATAGAAACCACAAATTGAAATTCCACCTGTCTATCAAAAAGCAGGAATTCTTGTGCTCTTCCTTTAAACATTCTTGAGAAAAAAAACCTCCAACCTGTTAGAGTTAACTGGGGCCGCCTTGGAGCCTATAGCCAGGAATGGGCTGCACAGACAACTTGTGTAACTTGAAAGATTCTGCTAAGGTCTTAGAAAGATTTTGGGATGAAGAGTATTGGAGTCAGAACAGAGGGTTTGCTGGCCCTGGAACGTGTCAGGGTGAGGAGCCATTGTGTAACCTGACAGAGACTGGTCTACAAGGTACTGCAGAAAATCTGTGTGAGGCACCAGCCTGCTTATCGAACAACTCAACAAGCTCTCTTGAATCACTAAATGCAAACTTACCCAAAATGTATCTTGGTGAACATTGCTTTTCTCTCCTAGCTGCACTGTCCTGACCATTCAGGACTAAAGCTGCACCAAATGCATGCCTCAGACCCTACCAAACTCATGTTTATTATCTCCTTCGAGATGTTCCTGCAGCTGCTATCACCTCACCATTACCATTTGATGTGGCACAAAAGCAGATCGAGAGCTATGTTTTGTAGGTCTTGCTGATGCTCTGTGCTGTGTGTGCTCCAGCTTGCTTCCCAGCCTATTTTTTACACGCTAGTGTCCTCAATTACTTTTCCAAATGAAAGGAAGTCATGCTACTTTAATTAAACATTTAATTGAAGGGAAGGAGAAAGAGAAAAAAAAAAAAAGAAAAAAAAAAAGAGTGAGGGAGCTGATGTTTGCCAACAAGGAAAGGATAACGGTGAGAGATTACTGCTTCTAAATGAAACCTCGCAATGCTGCTTTCTGCAGCGAGAGGCACCCTGGGCTGGGGCTCATGTATCAAAGTACAGCTCAGCTCCTATTCAATTAATGTGTCTGTTTCAGTGGGAAGGTTTTGTAGAGCATTGTTGGAAATGGTTTCTAATTTTCCCTTCAGTTTTTGGCTGGCTTAATTAAACTTACACCCACCAAATCCTTGTGTCTCTCCAAAGGCAGACTGGTTATTGACGAAAGGTTTTTTTTTTAATCATTTCTATGTTTCCCTGGCCACTTCCAGTGAATTAGCAAATCCACCTTTCTTTTTATTTTATTTTCTTTTTAATTTGATCCAGCACTGAGATGCTTCTGCTCCCTCCCCCCTCCAAAAGCTGGCAGAAATATGTATCATCTTTCCTGTTCTGTGAAAGCCTGAGAACTTATCAGCTGCAACTCTCCAGGATGAGATGCCCCCTAATAATGAAGTAATGCAAGCCAATGCAGAACCCAGTGCTCCTTGCCCAGGAATAGGACTACCTGTGAGAGCAAAACCACTCGCATATATAAAAGTTTATGGGGTAGGGTCTTCATGGAATTAGGGTACAAGTTTGTTTTGTGAGTGAGCTCACAAGGTCTGGTTTGCTACCAACTTGGGTCTCAAGACCAAGCAAAGACCTGTGAGTTTGCTAGGCAGACTGAATCACACAGTGGCCTCTTCCTCGTTGGAGAATTAGTAAAGTCTCTCTTCAGTTTCCTGGTCCAAAAAGACTTGGGGGTCGTCTTATACTTAGAACAGCTCTGGTCCAAAAAGTCTTGGGGTTTGTCTTATACTTGGGACACCTCTGTCCCAAAAAGTCTTCAGGGTCTTATTATACTTTGGACAGCTCTCTCTCTCTCTCTCATTCAGCAGAAATTCACTAATGGGCTCGGAATTTATGGAAATGAACAAGCGCATGAATGCAGAAACGTCCTCCTCCTTGGAAAGCAGGCTAAAGGCAAGGTTGAAACCTGAGCTGTGCATTTGGCTGAGTGACGATCCATGCTGTCCCAACATTATTTACCTGTGAGTTTGACTGTACAAAACTCAGTACCCATAATTCAGATGACATTGTCTCTGCAGGCAGTGAGCACCTTTCAAATTTAGGCTCTGCCCGCTTGTGAAAGGATGAGAGCACCTACAAATGTTGAAACACAAAAGAAGGCTCACACAAAGCGAACGTCCTGCGGCACGCAAGCGCTGCTGTTGCACAGCCATTCTCATTGTCACTAACAAAGCAGGGGATGAGGGTGGGTAAACTGGGCCACTCTGACAGGAGTGACTCACGATGGGAAGAATAAAAATCTGAGATCAGAACACCAAGAGTCTTATGAGCAGTTTTGCCTACCTTGTTCTCTTCCAAGTGTTCTGAAAAGGCAGCAGGATAAAAAGTGTTTCTTGGGGTACAACTGACTAAAAGGAATGGAGAAGAAACTCTTCCCACAAAAAGCTGTGTAGGTTTGACCCCATCTCAGGCACAAAACTGGTCTCATTCAGACCTCAAACTTTGTTATCACCTACTGTGTGATGGAAAAGTGGTGGCAATGCATCAACTGGCTGGATTCCCCAGTCCCAGCAAGCAGGATAGCTGCTCACAGCAGGGAGAAACATTGTTTCTGCTTAGCATCATGACAGTGCTATGGATTAGAAATAGATTAACCCAGCAACCTACCATCCACTCTCATCCATGTCTAAGAATATATACGACTATAAGCAAATGGAAAATTATGATTAGGGAAAAGAACAAGTCAAGTTCAGCTCAAAGTTCAATGTCACTGGAAAAAAAAAAAAAAAAAGAATATTGGAACCAGAATGTGTCTGTTTTTTTCTCTCCATAAGCCTATACTGAGTCCTCGAGGGTTGGGTCATTTTGCTGAGGATTCATATGAGAGTGATAACGGAGAGGTCTAGCCTAGACCTAGTCCTGGCATGGGGACTCCTATTCTCTGCTCTAGGTTCTGTCACCAGTTGTGTCAGGGACAAGACACACCACTTCTTGCTATCTTTCAACCAATTCTGAATTGAAGATTCTAAAAGTTCCTCACCACACAGGGATCTTAGCATTGTGAGCCTTTGCTCTGAGTGCTTCAGATGTCCAAATGCAAGGTGTGCCAGGTTTGTAAAGTGAATTAGGAACAAGGAGCAATCAAACTCTCTAGCACAGCCACTCCTGAGTTTTATGTAGGAAGAGAAGGAGAGGGAGCGAAGACAAGCTTGGTTTTATCCATGTAGGAATATGCTTCATTCCTAGGATTGTTTCTAATAAAATAAAGACAATTCTCGCTGGCTTACCACTAATCACTGTAGCTGTGATAACAGAACAAGTCTATGCTCCTTTTGTTTTTTTTTTACCTTAGGAAAAGCAAGTCTATTCAAGCAACCCTTGGAAAGGAAACCCTTGTTATTTGTTCTTGTGTTTTCAAGTAACTAAAATAATACTACGTTAAAAGTTTACTCTTTGCACACTCTTTACCCATACCCGAGGAAGACCAAAACCCAAAGCAGATGAGGAAAGCATCGTGAAGCAAACCTTTTCTGCATGATGTACAGCAAAGGGACTGTCCAGCTCACTGCTTTCTGCATGGATGTTTTTTATCTGGGCACTGCTGTTATTATTTATGTTCAGATGTGTGAGTAGGAGTGTAGGAGCCTGGGTTCACCAGGGCTCTGTATCCTCTCTTTGGAAGGGCAGCAGCCAGATCGTATACTTAGAGCAGTCTATGTGCTTATTTTACCTTTCTGATAGGATATGTGCAGAACATGGCACCTTAAAATAGAGGTTGTGATGTGTTCACTTACTTTCAGACACTGTTCAAGTATCATGCAGTTCTGTGGACATTGGCACTGAGAGAAGCAAAATGCATGGATTTGTGTTTCATGCACAGATGACTTTGGGGCTGGAGAGATGAGGAGTGTTCCTCCTATGTTTTAGCTCTCTGTTCCTCCTGTGTTTTAGCTCTTTATGCTTTGGGGTCTCCAGTGTCTTATAGTGGCTGAGCTCATTCAACACCATGGCATCCTGTTCAGTGGCAAGTCTCTTCACAGCTGCCTGTTTTCACACGCCTTACAGGAACCAAATTTCCTCAGCAACCACCCTTGTGCATTTGTTGTCTTTGGCCAGAGGGTTAAAAAAGTTATTAGAGGGAGAGTCACACACATGCATGGTGTGCTCATGTAAGCCTTTAAAAATCCTGCTCCTGCTATGCTGATTAGCATGGATAGTCCCCTTAGCTGAAAAATGAGTCACAATTGTAGAAAACAGTGCAGGACTTGAACTGAAGTTGTTAATGCTACTGTAATACATGGTGAGAAAATACTATTAGCACTTGGAAGGATGAGTTACAGTGCTCTGACTACTGCACATTTGCACTCTTCTGCTTCTGTCTGATTACAGCCTTGGCTCTGAAGTTGTCTTACCACACGCATGGCACATGGCTGTGTGCATGTCTAGAGCCTGGGTCAGCTTACTAGTATTGATTGCACAATGATTCCTGTAGCACTCAACCAAGACTTCTAGACAGAGGACAGATAATCCTAAGAGGGCAAATTCCAACCATTTTCAACTGCTGGAGATTTATAGAGGAAACATGTATATATATATCTGCCTCACTGAACTGTTGCTGTTTAATGGCTTGGACTTGGCCCTCCAAGTCCAAGCTAGTTGTCCAGGCTTCCAGGTCTGTTGAGAGGAGAGAGAGAAAAGCACCTCTAGAGAGCAATTCGTTCCACGTATTGCAGTTGTCCCTGGTGCAGGCAGCTCTGGTGCCTGCCTCTCTCCTTTCAGATGCCTGGAGCTGGCTGGAGCCGAGGCTCCCCAAGGTGACTGTTCTTATCTGCAGGTGCTCAAACTGCGCAGAGGATGCTGTATTGCCATCCAGTCAACCAGCAAAAGGGTTTCTGCTGACTCATTTGCCAGCGTTTCCCTGCAGCTTTTTACCATGAAGACTTTTCTAGTGCCTTTTCTGGCCAATCCAAGCATCAGGAGGATTTCCTTGATCTCCCTTGGTGCTGCTATGCTGCACGCTTTCTCCAAGACACAGGTTAAGAAAGTCTGTTCCTTGGCTTTCTATGTCTGAGCAGCAGCTGTGTCAGAAGGCAGAAAGACAGACCTACCTACCAGAATGACTGTGATGCTTCTGATGCTCCTTGTGTGACACATATGTGTGAAGAGATCAGATGGGCAATGATGAGGATAGAGATATTGCTTGGATGCGAAAGATTTGGCAAACTCTGTGCTATTAGCAGGATCATATTCTGGGATCTATCAGCAAAGAATAAGCTATGAAACCTCTGAATAACTTGAGAGTTCCAGTACCTGCAGTAAGCCTAAAAGAAAGCTGGGGAGGAACTTTTTAACAAGTGCCTGTAACGACAGGATGAGGGGGAATGGCTCTAAGGTGGAAAAGCATAGGTTTAGACTGGATATTAGGAAGAAATTCTATATAGCGAGGGTTGTGAGATACTGGGACAGGCTGTCCGGGGAAGTTGTTGATGCCCCCTCCCTGGAAGTATTCAAGGCCAAGCTGGATGAGGCCTTGAGCAACCTGATCTAGTGGAAGTTGTCCCTGTCCATGCAGGGGGGTTGGAACTAGGTGATCTCTAAGGTCCCTTTCAACCCAAACCATTGTATGATTCTGTGACTCCCTAGCACACAGCTTTGATGGAATGTACCTATTTCCTACATCCTGCAAATTCTTGCAAATTGCCAGTCTGTCATGGGACAAGGAGCAATGGATATAAGCTGCAGCACAGGAGGTTCCACCTCAACACAAGGGGGAACTTCTTTACTGTAAGGGTGACAGAGCACTGGAACAGACTCCCCAGAGAGGTTATGGAGTTTCCTTCTCTGGAGACTTTCAAGGCCTGTCTGGATGCTTTCCTGTGTGACCTGAGCTAGATTGTATGGTCCTGCTCTGGCAAGGGGGTTGGACTCAATGATCTCTTTGGGTCCCTTCCAACCCCTAACATCCTCTGATCCTGTGAAGAGTCAAGTTCTGCTCCCTCTTAAATTGCAAATAATTTCTCCAGGAGTTCATGTCACCCTGGTGCAAGTGGAAAGACTAGCTGACCAAAAACCCTTGGGCTGTATCCCTGCCTGGAGAATATAGGCAGGGTTAGCTTTAATTGCCATACTGGGACTGCAAAGTGGAGCCCTGCTTGCTCTTAGCTTCAGAGGGAAATATAAACATATGTTTGGTACTCACAAAGCCCATAAAACAGTGTGGGTGGTTTAAATCTGCTTTACACTGACACTGCAAATGTCTCTGTAGTCCTCATGGAGGGAGAGCATATGCTGGGATTACTCAGCACATTCTTCTCTGGACCTCAAGAAGGGTACTGGGAGATGTGCATTCAGACTCAACCCAAAGTCAGTCTTTGTCTTTGCAGGGAAGGGCCCTTTCTAATGGTGCAAAGTCTGTGAGTGCCAGACCTCACCCAGGGAAACCTGAAAGCTGTACCATGATACTGGCCTGCCCCAGCCTTGGACCTGGCCAGGAGAAAACGCTGACTGCTGGTTAGTATATGGAACTGTGTGTGTGTAAGGGGAGGAGGAGGGTGCTGATTCTGTAACCAGTATCTGTATTGGAGTTTTAAATTGATGGCAAGTTGTCTTAATCTTGGGACAGGTGTTCTCTTTTACTCTTGTCCCTGTAGCAGAATAAATGAATGAAATAAAAAATTAATAAGAACTTGAGCCTTCACATAATGAATATTGTGGATACAACCTCCCATAAATTACATTCAAGGCTCCCAATGGGTAACATCTCTTATATATTACTGGGATACTTATGTATTTTTTTTTCAGAGGCTCTCCTACAGCAACCTCCTGAAAAGTTAGCACAGCTCCTGCAGGTTAGAGAGTCTGATGGAGGAGGAAGAACAGTAGGGTCATTAGGAAGCATCATTAGAGGCTTAAGAGCTAATGATCCAAAGCACATTGACATTAACATGACTCTTCTTTGGACTTAAGGCACCTGAGCACTGAGTTCTTCCTTGTGATATGGAACATGTCTGGTTTTCATGCACAACTTTCCAATTTGGGATGGGAAAGGGTTGTTTCTTCTCTATAGAGTAAAAAACAAATGACCAAACACCTTATGCTGGAGCTGCAGCACTGGAGATGAGTTTTCCTAAAATTTTTCCTATCGTTAAATCTGTTGGTTTAGATTTTTCCCTCTGTTTATAATGGCAGTAAGGAATTATAATGAAAGGGCTTAGATTTTTAGTGACATTAAAACTCAGAAATCAACAGTTACAAAAAACCTTCCTACTTGGCTGTTGCAGCTGTCACCAAATACTGTTCCCGTTCCCTGCAGTCAACCCACAGGGACAAAACTAAGCCATAGGTGTAGCAGGTGTAGATGGGCTTTTCTAGCAGCCAGAGCACACCAGTCTTCTCTCCCCAGGTTGTAGCCAGAATCATAGAATCATAGAATGTCAGGGGCTGGAAGGGACCTCAAAAGATCACCTAGTCCAGCCCCCCTGTCAGAGCAGGACAGCCTAGAACAGATCACACTGAAATGCATGCAGATGATTCTTGAATATTTCCAGAGAGGGAGACTCCACAACCTTCCTGGGCAGCTCGTTCCAGTGCTCTGTCACCTTCACAGGGAAAAAAATTCTCCACAGGTTCACACAAAACCTCCTATGCCTCAGCTTCCACCCATTGCCCCTTGTCCTGTCACTGGGCATCACCGAGAAGAGTCTGGCTCCATCCTCCTGGNGCTCATGGCCATCCTTCCATCCAGCAGGACTCCCAAGTCCTTCTCCCCTTCACTGCTCTCCAGCAGGGCAGTCCCCAACCTACCCTGATCCCTGAGATTGTTCTTTCCCAGGTGCGCAACTCTACACTTGCCCCTGTTGAACTTCATTAAATTTCTCTCTGTTCAACTCTCCAGCCTGGCCAAGTCTCTCTGAATGGCAGCACAGCTCTTTGGTGTGGCAGCCACTCCACCCAGCTTGGTGTTGTCAGCAAACTTGCTGACAGTGCACTCCAAGCCCTCATCCAGGTCATTAATGAGTACATCAAATAATACTGGTCCCAGTACCAACCCCTGAGGAACTCCACTAGTTACAGGCCTTCAGCTAGACACTGTCCCATTGACCACAACTCTCTGACTTCTTTCCTTTAACCAGTTATAAACCCCCTTCACTACTCTGTCACCCAGACCATACCCCCTCAGTTTAGCTATGAGGATGCTGTGGGACACAGTGTCAAATGCTTCACTGAAATCAAGGTAAACCACATCCACTGCTCTTCCATCATCTATCCATGGAAGCGCAGTGGATGCGCTTTACCTTGAAGTGGTTGTGGGAAACAGCACTGGGGCAATTGCTTGGGCCCTGAAGAAGCAGTTCTCACTACACTGGAGTGTCATGGTACCTGTGAAACTCTCCTACTGTGTGGGTGGGAGGTCAGAGAGCTGGAAATCTCTGTGGAGAGGTTTTTTTTTCTCTTCTTGAGCTTTTGTTTCTGCCCTGTAAGCATCCTGCTTTCTCCTTCCCTGGTCCTTCTGGCAAGGACTGAGTGCCTTCTCCCTTCCACAATATCTGCCCCATGCTAGCAGCTAGTGGCAATATCCATCACTGACCATGGACGCCGATGTTCCAGAGGTCTCTGTGGCAAAACCCCCAGCCACACAATTAAACCTTCTTGGACAGTGGAAGAAAAACCCAAGGGCAAGGGCATTAGACTATGTTTTTCCTTCAGCTGCGACAAAGCCAGCAAAAAATTTTGTGGAAGCCTATCTGGAAAATCAAAATGTTCTCCTTGGGGAACACTGCTTCACTCCTCAGCAAGGAAATGGTTCAGGCAACAGTTGGGTACTCACTGAACAGGGCTGTGCAGGGGCTTCTGTGAGGGGCTCTGTGCCTTGCATAGTTCCCTATGAAGATTTACCTTCTGCTTGAAGCAACAGTGCCTGTACATACATTCTGACCTCATAATAGCTATATAATAATCCAGGATCCTACTTATTTACATTACTCCCCAACGGTTTAAAAATTCATTAACGGCTCAGTAATAAATTCTCAGCAGGCTGCCCTGAAGAGATGAAAAATGGGGGGACATCAGCTAATGAATTATCACAGAAACACTCTGGAAGGAGGGCCTGCTCTTCTATTCCACCCCATTCCTGTTGCTGAATGGAAAGAATCTCAGGTTTTATGTTTCTTTTTCTTTTTTTATTTATGCTTTGCTGCAGACTGTGGGAGTAACGGAGACGACCTCTCCATCTGCCACATGCAGTCCATATGGCAACCATACAATCTCCTCCCCTCCATTTCAGCCACCTCTGAACTGGAAGGGCAGCTTTGTATGAGACCCAGCATGAGCACCGAGTCACTTCCAATTCCCATCCTGTTCTCCCTCCTTACTTACTTAAGTGACAATTTACATATGGTGGTTTTATGGTGTGGAGTAGGATACCCCAGGGACTGATTTGGGACTCACACATCCATTTCAGAGGGTTTGTGCTGAGGGGGCAGTGGGGCAGATTCAATGTGCAGCTGTGCTTATCTAAATCCAGAGGTGTTTCAGGGAAGCAGAATCACAGATTCACAGAACTTTAGAGCTTGGAAGGGACTTCCAGAGATNATAAGGGAGATGCTCAAGTCCCCCAATCATCCTCGTGGCTCTGCCCTTCAGGTTTAGCCTTAGTGAAGGAAAGTGAAATATGGGCACCTGCCTGGACTCACGGCCACTGTACACTGGAGAAAAATACCAGTATACAAAGTTCACAGAGCTTTTAAGCTAAAGATACACGACAAGCATGCCACTATGCATGACAATATTGCATAATGCAGGAGACCAAACAATAGGCGTATTTTATTTTTTTTAACTGCTCTCTTGCCTTTCCTATCCTTCTCAAAAACAAGAGAGACTGAAAAGGAACTGAACGCCAAACTAAATTTTATCTTTTTCTTTTCCATGATGAAGTTATACCAAAACTCTCTTCCTAAATAATTCTTTGCTATGGATTGCACAGATAATTGACCCTCATGTAAGCCATATTAATTTCTATATTTGCTGGGAGTAAAGTGGAAACCCATCTCAGAAATCACTGACTATGTGAAATTAAGAATCTGACTGAAGAAGAAAGCATTTTATTAAAGTTGTGGAATGCTTTTTAGTCTTGGTTAGAAGGAGGTACTGAGAATGTGTACTGGAGAAGGGAAGACCTTTCCCAGAAGTACTTTGTCAGGGAGTACTTTAAGCACCATGCCATTTGAGGCTGAAACAGCTGAGAGAGGGGAAGAATGAGAAACAATTCCTTGGCATCTGTCACTTTCTAACAGGCAATTAATTTTATATAAATCCTGACAATTAATTTTATTTAAACTCTATTTTTTCTACTGTATAGGATTTCCCAACAGTGTAATGAAATTACTAATAAATGAGGGGAAAAAAAAAAAAAAGTTGAAATAATCATGGCGACTCCATTTGTTTTCCTGCATATAACTGTTTCAATTCCAGCATTGAAAAAGGAAAATGAGAAGAAATCCAGATGTAGATAGCTGTGTGTAAACCCCAGCTATTTCTCTAAGGATAGTCATCCAGCTGTATCATGCCATAGGCTAAAAGAGCATGAGGAGCCATCCATTTTCATGTCAGCAGCTTGTTTTCCATCAGGAGGATGTGAGCCCGTAGAAGAAGTCGGGAGAGACTATTCCTCCTCCAATCACACCCATTAGTTCCCATTAGTTGCTGTGTAAACAAATGCTGGGCACACTGCCGCTCCACAGTGAGGCACAGCCAACCAAGCCACTTCACTGGTTACCAGCAAGCCTGTGGACTGCTGGTGTTGCAGCTGTTGCCTTCTGTACCAGCAGGCACCTGCATGGTGCATCATGGTGACCAGCAGTATCTCAAAGGGGACACAGTGGTTCTCTGCCTGCTTCTCTCCCAAGGACACAGGTCCACACCCCGTGAATGAATTTGTATTTATCTCCAGCCCTACTCTCCTGTATACGCTGGTGCAGCTGGGACTGCTGTGCATCTTTCATGGGTGATCCATGCAAGGGAGCGTGTTCACATTTTGCGGAGGAAGCAACATGGAAAACTTTGGAAAGTATTCATCATGGCAAACAAAGCCCCCAGAATTGGAACTGAATGCTTGCAACTTCCAATTCATATAGCAAAACCACTGTAAGTTGCTAAATGACCCAATAAAGACTCAGGAGATGCCACTGCTGGTGATGGTATCTACCTCTCCTGCTGCTGGCACTAGTGGGGGTTAAAAATGCCACTGACACCTTCTAGGCTAAGTCCAACAGTTATTCCAGTAATCCTACCTGCAGGTGGATAAAGCACTGCTGGATGAAAGTGCCCTAAGGGTGGTGGTCAATGGAGCTAAATCCAGCTGGTGGCTTATCACAAGTGGTGCTCCCCAAGGCTCAGTGTTGGGACCACTCCTGCTTAACATCTTTACTGATGACCTTGATTCAGGCATAGAGAGTGTCATCAGTAAGTTTGTAGATGACACCAAGTGAGGAGGCAGTGTTGATCTGCAGGAGGGTAGGGAAGCTCTACAGGGGAACTTGGGTTGATTGGATGGATGGGCCAATGTTAATGACATGAGCTTTAACAAGGCCAAATGGCAGGTCCTGCAACTGGACCACAATGACCCCAAACAATGCTATGGGCAGTGTGGCTGGAAACCTGTCTGGCAGAAAGTGACCTGGGAGTTGCAATAAACAAACAACTCAATATGAGCAAGCAGTGTGTCAGGTGGCAAAGACAGCCAATGACATCCTGGCTTGGATTAGAAATGCTGTGTCCAGGAGGAACAAGGAGGTGATTGTCCCCTCGTACTCAGCTCTGGTGAGGCCACACCTTGAGGATTGTGTTTGCTGTTGGGCACCTCATTACAAGAGAGATGTGGAGGTGTTGGAGTGAGTGCAGAAGAGGGCAATGAAGCTGGGGAAGGGCCTGGAGAATAAATCTTATGAAGAGTGACTGAGGGAGCTGGGGCTGTGTAGTCTGAAAAAGAGGAGGCTGAGGGGGGACTTCATTGCTGTCTACACCTACCTGAAAGGACGTTGTAGAGAGGCTGCTGCTGGTCTCTTCTCACAGGTAATTAGTGATAAAACAAGAGGGAATGGCCTCAAGCCATGACTGGGTAGGCTTAGACTGGACATTAGGGAAAAAAAATTCCCAGCAAGAGTGGTCAGGTATTGGAATGGGCTGCCCAGGGAGGTGGATGTGGTGCTTGGGGATATGGTTTAGGGATGAACTTTGTAGGGAAGGGTTAATGGTTGGACTTGGTGATCCTGAGAGTCTTTTCCAACCTGAATGTGCCTGTGTTTCTGTGATTCTGTGAAAAAAAGAAACATGCTTCTGGCTCCTCTCAGTCATTTGAACTCTGGCCTTGCCACACAATTGTTCAAGAAGCTGGCCTGGGCATGGAGGAGACCTCCATCTATGAGAAAGAGGCAGTGGGTGGGCTGTGAGAAATGGTGACTCCACAGGTGTGAGAGTGATGGGTCACATCCCATTTTACTGGGAAGTTACTTACAACCAGGTGTAGGGCAGGGTGTTTTCTTAGGGGGCTAGTTAGTGTTTTATCAGTGAATAACACACATGAATGACTCCTCTTGGATGTGTGGAAAGAAAGTTATGCCTGTACATGTTTGTGCATATCTCTCTGTGTGGATGTGTTTTGTTGTCTGGGTTTTTTACAGTACACTCACACTAAAATGATAAATCAAGGGAATTATTATCTGTGAGACTCTGCCCTGAAGCAGAGTCTTGAGGCAGCTTCACATGTAGAAAATTATACTGGCTTTTCTCCAGCATTCCCTGCACTCAGAAACCCACAATCCTGCCAATGAACTTTCAGTTTCAGAGCCGCTCCTTTCTCATATTTGGTTCTCTCTACCAGGTTGCAACCTGGAATGATCTTGAGATCACGAACTTTCCAGCAAATGCTTCTGCAGCCTCAAGCTCAATATTCAGACTTCAGTGGGACCACTCCCACTGAGCTCAGGTCTCTGAGCTGGGTTTCTTGGAAAAGTTTCATGATTAAATAGGAAAATATTGTAAAATTATCTCTAGGTCAGATATGGAAAAATCATGAACAGTAAATGCTCTCAGCAGATGTTTTCTAACAAAACTGCATCTGGAAAGTTCTGTTGCTTTCATTTTGCAGAGCCCCATCAGGTGCTGTACGCCTGTTGAACTATTCATGTGATTTCAGCCCTCCGTCTGAGATTAGTCTAGCCTTACAAACCCATGACCCTAATTCCCCTAGAATGGGGCAGCACAGTGTACTCAGTGTGACCAGGATGCAGTGGAGAGAGAGGAAGGCAGCTGCTTGAGCAGTCCAAACTCAATTAGGTTGCATTAGTTCTTCCATCACTGCTACGCAATCGTCCAATTTAACAAGCACAAAACCTCTGAGTCAGTTGAAAGGCAAAATAAAAAGCCATTTTCCATAGCTCTGTTGTGTACTTAACAAGGTTATGTAACCAGCCATTAATTTGCTCTTAAACTAACCATTATTTTTTTTTTTCCTAAAAAGAAGTAAAGAGAGGGAGAGATGAATCATTTGCCAACACTTAAATGATCTTCCACCAAAGCTTTGTGCCAGTCAAAACTACACAGAAGCCAAGCTGCCATCAGAAATTTAGTTCTACTGATAACTGGTCACAGTCAGGTTTGACTTCCTCCCTGTCTTGCAAAAAACATGGTCTAATCACTCAGTTCAGGACTACTCCTGGTGAGCAGATGTACAGGTTGGGAAAGAAGGATGTTTAAGTTTTAGTCCCCACAAATGTGCATTTACACTGTCTCTTGTGAAAGGACACACACTACTCACTACACTGCAAAAGCCTGTAAACACGTAACACATAAAAAAACCCTCTTAAAACAACAACAAAAAAAACCTCTACAAGAACCCCAAACCAAACAAAACCCCAACAAAACCAAACAACAAAACCGAACCAAAACAAACCAAACAAAACCAAACAACAAAACTAAACCAAAACAAACCAAACAAAACAAAGCAAAATGCAACCAACCAAACACTCCCCCCCCCAAAAAAAACCCACACCAAAACAAAACAAAAAACAAAACCAAAGAAAAAACCCAAATGAAACATTCCTCAGCCTTATAAAAAGCTCATTTGTCTTCTAAGCTTCTCAAGGCAACACCTGAGGATCCTTGTAGTGTGCCTAGCAAAAGGCATCCTACCTGCCTTCTTTTAATTCTTTGAGAAACAAAAATGTCTTTAATAACAACCTAACTGAAGCATCCAAACGAGAGATTCACCTTATCCACGAATGCCTGCTCACTGCCTGGGAGTTGGACAAGATAACCTTTGAAGGTCCCTTCCAACCCAATGCAGTCTGTGAATCTTAAATCTGTGAATAAAGCACCGTAACAGAAGCCAGGAGCCCCGCTGTCTTCTGTTGACCCAGGAGGGACACATACCACTGGTGGGAACCCAAGACAAGCACGATGCATGGCTTTTCAGCCACAGTGTAACAGAATCACAGAATCAACCAGGCTGGGAAAGACCTCTGAGATCATCGAGTACAACCTATCACCCAACATCTTCTAATTAACTAAACCATGGCACTAAGTGCCTTATCCAGTCTCCTCTTAAATACATCCAGGGTTGGTGACTCCACCACCTCCCTGAGCAGCCCATTCCAATGCCAACCACTCTTCCTCCGAAGAACTTCTTCCTAACATTCAGTCTAAACCTGCCCTGGCACAGCTTGAGACTGTGTCCTCTTGTTCTGTCACTGGGTGCCTGGGAGAAGAGACCAACCCCCACCTGGCTACAGCCTCCTTTCAGGTAGTTATGGAGAGCAATGAGGTGTCTCCTGAGCATCCTCTTCTTCAGGCTGAACAATCCTAGCTCCTTCAACCACTCCTTGTAGGGTTGTGCTCCAGCCCCCTCACCAGCCTTGGCGCCTTTCTCTGAACACATTCAAGGGCTTTGACATATTTCTTAAATTGAGGGGCCTAGAACTGGACACAGTACTCAAGGTATGGCCCGAGCAGTGCTGAGTACAGGGGCAGAAGAAGTTCCCTGGTCCTACAGTAATGTGGCCTTTGGGCATTCATCACCAGAGGATCATCTGACAAGAGAAGGCTTCTCCTCTCTCACCCTTATCTTCAAGTGTTTTCCGAGAGAGGCAGGAGCAGAAAAAATGCCAAATGCTGTCCATCATCTTATTACAGAAAAATATAGCTGGAGGCTTGTCCTTCTGCAGAGACTCTAGCATGGATGACTTATGTCAATCACAACCCACATGTGTCATTCACACGAGCTACCAGGAAGCTCCGATCTTTGTGAGAAGGTTGGGGCGGAATCTTGGTCATAAATCATAGAATCATAGAGTGTCAGGGGCTGGAAGGGACCTCAAAAGATTATCAGGTCCAGCCCCTCTGCCAGACCAGGATCACCTAGAGCAGATCACACAGGAACACATCCAGATGGCTCTTGAATATCTCCAGGGAGGGAGACTCCACAACCTCCCTGGGTAGCTGGTTCCAGCACTCAGTCACCTTCACAGGGAAAAAAAGTCCTCCTCAGGTTCACATTGAACCTACTATGCCTCAACTTCCACCCATTGCCCCTTGTCCTGTCACTGGGCATCACCGAGAAGAGTCTGGCTCCATCCTCCTGGCACTCACCCCTTACATATTTATAAACGTTAATGAGATCAGCTCTTCGTTGTCTCCTCTCCAAGCTAACAAGCCCCAGCTCCCTCAGTCTCTTCTCTTAAGGAAGATGTTCAACTTCTTTAATCATTTTTGTGGCTCTGCACTGGACTCTCTCAAGCAGTTCTATGTCCCTCGTGAACAGCGGGGCCCAAAACTGGACACAATACTCCAGATGAGGCCTCACCAGGGCAGAGTAGAGGGGAAGGAGAACCTTTCTAGACCTACTAACTACAGCCCTTCTAATACACCTCAGAATGGCATTGGCCTTCCTGAGCACAAGAGAACACTGCTTGTAGAAATGGTAAACAAGGATAAGCACACAGATGCATTGTTTGGGGAAAAAAAAAACCAAAACAAACCAACTCCAGACTGAAAAAACTCTCCAAAGAAGTTGTGTTTTGTTTCGGCTTCATTATGGCACTTTGGAAGGAATTTGAATCTCTCCTGTTTCTTTGGTGTTTTGATACAGCAGTTCTGGATCCAAATGATTGTAGTGCCAACCCAAACCCCGACATCCTGATATTTGGAAGGCTGAAGATACTCTGATTTGCTGCTCTGCCATGCAGTTAGTAATAACAGCAACAATAAAAGACAGAAAGAAGGGTACCCAGAAGTCTGCTGTGCCGTTCCTCAGACACAGTGCTGAAGGTCTGCAGGGGTTACTCCCTCAGGCTGTATCACAGGCAGGAAGCTGTGGTTGAAGAGACTCTGCTAAATTGCAGAGAATTCCTGGTGGTGCCTGAATAATTGTCTGGTCAGGGAGGTTGTGAGGAAGGGAAGGAAGGAGACGTTTCTTTGCAGATCAGAAAATAGACATGCCCAGCATTACTGAAGTTCCCTATTTGGCTAAGAAGTGCAACACTGACTAGGTGAAGTTGCTGGGGACTTTGTGCATAGAGTCAATCTCTTGGGCGTCCCCCTCAACACCTCCTCTTGGAAGAGGAAGATTCATTCTCTGAGTCAGCCTTGAATTTAAGAGAGTGATCAGCAGGAATTTGTTGTACTGTGAATCGTGAATTTCCTGGACAGGATTTGACAGAGCCCTTCACCAACACTACACAGCCTTTGAGAGGCTTGAGATGACAAAGAGGTTGAAGGTTGAGGTCTGGTAAGATCCATTTCCTTCTCTCCAAAAGATTTCAAACTATCTTTGGGGGCTTTCTGCTACCTACATCCCTTCTGTGGCAAAACCTGGGAGGGGATGATCTGGCTTGGAGCACTTTTAAAAAAGCTTGAGAACTAAGAGCATTAGCTTCTCCACGCTGGCTAAAAAAAGGCTTGCTAAACCCGTTGAAACCAATTGAGGAGCAGAGCAGAGTTAATCCTGGAAAATGCTCACAGTAGCTCAGTGACGAACAACCATGCAAAGGCAGAGCCACTATGAGCTGCTCAAAAAGGACTAGAAGAAGTTGCAGTTAAATTTTGAGGAGGGGGTCAGTCCTCAGGGTTGCCTGAGTGAAAATAAAGGCGGCTGCTGCTGTGAAGCTTCTCATGCTGCATCTTTACCATTTTGCTCTTCTTCACATAAGATTTTCTCCGCTGGGCACTTCTGATGTTTTCCCATCTGAATTCCACCTCAATATGAGGAAGAACTTCTTTACTGTAAGGGTGACAGAGCACTGGAACAGGCTGCCCAGAGAGGTTATGGAGTCTCCTTCTCTGGAGACTTTCAAGACCTGTCTGGATGTGTTCCTGTGTGACCTGAGTTAGCTTCCATAGTTCTGCTCTGGCAGGGGGTTGGACTTGATGATCTCTGGAGGTCCCAGAAGATGACTGGGGAACTCAAACATCTCCCATGTGAAGACATACTGAGAGCCTTGGGGCTGTTTA
>VWYK01081704.1:0-12896 GCA_013399775.1 Semnornis frantzii | reverse complement strand
CTTTTAATGCTGAGATAGGATTCAAAATGGCTGAGTACTACCCACTGAATTTTTCATAGTGATATTTATAAATCCTGCCCAGATATTTTCATTGTTTTGTGTTTCTCTCCTCATCCGCCTTCTGAGTTGTATATAGATCAAAGATAGCTGAAAAATTCAGATGAGCATTTCATGTGTATTTTGAAGACTCCAAACCATTTGGTAGAATGCTGGGGATTGGTTCAGTGTTCTTTGAACTAAGTTTATAGAACAGCTTCTCATTGCATAATGGCTAGTTCTCCTCCTTTTTTACCTGAAATATCTGAGATAGACTGACTTTGGATATCCAGAATAATAAAGGAAAAAAAAAGAAAAAGTTTTGAGAGTCTGTTACAAACATGAGTTAGAGGACAGTGTGTTCTGTGATGAATAGATGCATATGACAGGTGCTTTGAATCAAGTCAGGACTTAGAGGAAATGATCTGTAGTTCTCGAGCACATGCTTAGATGAGGTTAAAAAAAAAAAATGAAAGGAAAAGCAGATTTGAAGGCTTTATTAGACCTCAAAGTGGGAAGCAGATGTAAAGTTTAAGGGTTGTAATGCTTAAATTCTCATGTAACTGCTCAGAAAGAGACATGTAACATAAGACAAACAGTCGTCTTTGAAATTAAAAGCCGTTACAATTTCAGCATTGCCACAAAATCAATATCCTAGCCTAATTCACCAAAGCCACAGTAAAGAAAATAAAAACAAGTAACTAAAATCTCTTCATGAGGTCAACTCCTGAAAGAAACTTATACTACAATATGATTTCACGTTGTTCAATGGCTTACTGAACAACAGATTTTTTATCTTTTGAAGCCTGCAATTGGTCCCAAGAGAAATGAAGCACTGAAAGCATGGAGCCCTTGTGTTGTCCTGTCACCAGCAAAAAGTAAAATGACCTTACAACAATGGGTTAAATTTTATTTTCCTGACTAAATTCTCTCTTTTTAATTTAAAAAAATGAATCTGTGTTAACCTCTCAAACTCTGTTCTGTCCCTTTTTTAAGGAAAAGAAATTTTGATTTCAAATGTATCAATATCTTGTCTCCTTTTAGAAGAACAAAACTCCAAAAAGGAGCCATCTTTGTTTTGGCTCCTACATATCACAGGGAGAGAAGGAGTATTCCTTAGGAAGGGTGGAACTATGAGCATATACCTGTACCATGTGAGTCATTTGCCGGAGAGTCATGGTGGTATGGCTACAAAAGGTAGTAGAGGAGACTTAGAGGGAACCTTATCACTCCACAACTACCTAAAAGGAAGTTGTAGTCAGGCGGGGGCTGGACTCTTCTCCCAGGCCCCTAGTGGCAGGACAAGAGAGCGTAGTCTGAAGCTGTACCAGGGGAGGTTATGTTCCTCATGGAACGGGTGATTAGGCAATGGTATGCACTGTCCAGGGAGGTGGTGGAGTCACCATCCCTGGAGGTCTTTAAGAAAATATTGGATGTGGTATTTGGTGGCATGGTTTAACTGATGTCACGGTGTCAGGTTATAGGCTGGACTTGATGATCTCAGGGGTCTTTTTCAGCCTCAGTGATTCTGTGATTGTGTGATGCCATTGAAAATGGTAAGATTTTATTTAGAAGACTGATCTACCTGGGTCAATTTACATATGCTGGCTTGCAGAAAATGATCTTTTTAGTACAGGGCTTTAAATAGTCTCCTCAGCAAAAATGGTTTTATAGTAGTTAATTCAGGAGAAATCTGAATTGTAATTTATGACAGATTTAGCTATCAAGAATTGATTGCACTTAATTACTTAGTGACTTAACATAGGCTCCCAGAGATTTAGAAAGTAGCTATTGCAGTATTGCTATTGTGTACCCTTCTAAAAGTGTGGGATTTGGTTACTAAATTCTGCTTTTGGTTGCACTAGAGAAATAGTGTGATTAAAAACTCTGAAACAAACAAAATATCATTAGCTCCACACCTTTTCTCACTGACAACAGATCAGAAGTTGTCCCTCAAAATATGTCTACATTTGAACAATGCAATGTTATGATAGCAGCTCTTGTCTCTTTTTCACCTGACTAGCTTCAGTGGAACATCACTCTACTCTAGAAGTACTATTAAAAGAGCTGGTTTGATGATCTTGGCAATGCATTGTGCTTACAGTTGGCTGTTGTCAGGATTTCAGTTTGTCAAACACTTCCAGCTACATACGGCTGCTTTTACTTCTCTGCAATTCTGTGTGGGATATGGAGCCTGATAATGAATGCTGATAAATAATTCTTCAGTATGCTTGCAAGAATGCCATCAACAATTGCCTAGAAGTACAATAGTGATAGTCCTGACTATGGCTGATTAAAAGGTATAGGGATTTTTTTTCTGTTACATATTCATAAATAAAAGGAAATTTGCAGCCTTTTGTATTTCAAGGCCCCATGTGAAGTCTGCTAACATCAGTAGAAGTCACTGTGTTGATTTCAGGGGTAGGTGAGTTACTGCATTGTGATTCATTAGTAGTTCTGGCTGAGAAAAAGAAGTTGCCGGGTTTAGCAAGTGTTAGGAAAATGCAGTCTGACTGGAAATCAGACCTTCCTCACTAACAGTATAGGATGAAAAAAGTAAAAAATATGGATTTTGGATAATCATGAAGATCGCTTTCCCAAGGCAAGCTAGGGGACGTTGTGAATAAGGTTGTGCATGTAATCCGATGCATTAGTAGAGTAAGTAGATGAATAGAAATCTACTTAAAAAAAACAAACAGAAATTCCCATATGCTATCACTTTTTGGAAACACCTATTTTCTGAGAAAATATATGGTAAGGAGGGGTATATCTTGTATTATTTATTTGTGATTGGGTGGAGATGTAGTATATGTTGGCTGGCATACATGATTAAGTCTGACCGAGATACAGATGTTGTTTTCTTCTGAAGCAAATGAATGGCAGAGACTGCAGGCACTGGGATGTTACAGAAGCAGTTTTGTGTAATTCCAGACTAAAGGGGCAAACATACTCAGTCACTTTTCCAGATCTAGGAAGGAACGGAAGGAACCTTAAAAATTAAACAATAATGGGGAGGAGATTTGACAAGTCACGGTTAAAACCACAAAGATCGGTCCTCTAACACTGAGAAAATTAAACCTTCTTGGTACTCCTTCATCACCACGTATGCACCCTCAGTTAAAGCAGTGCCCCTGATAGCAGGCAGTGTAATCTGCATTTTATTTCACTCATGAGCAAAATAACAAGTTACTCAGGCCTGCGGCACTCATGAGTGATATGGGCCGTGTAATATCCTCTCCATTGAGTTTCCTATTATTAAACTTGAAATAAAGAGTTCAAAATTAACTGTGACAATGATTTTATCTAGCAGTGGCATCACCATTAGCTTCTGCAGTTTACTGCTAATAAAACTTTAAATTTGCTATTACTTGTAATAACCTTTTTGCCACCTTAGCTGTAGAAATCAGACAAAGAACACTGCCAAAACACAGCTAATGACATTTTCTAGTTGCATGGAAGAACTGAGTAGCAATAGGGGCTTTTATTAATAAAGTGTTAAAACAATGAAGTACAGTACTGGGGATTGCAGCTGATTAATTTGAAGCACATGCTTCTTTTAACAGGTATCAGTGTTTCATGGTTCACGTATTTAGCTGACCAACTTTATGTGCAGTGTGTCAAACAGTTAAGCATTGTCTCTGCAGTCGTCAGATTGTTTTGAAAGACAGATACACAAGTGACTACAGGCAGCTTCATAGTTCTGAAGCTCTGTCATGATCTCCTGTTTAGAATGGATGTTAGAGACAAAATCCTGAAAAATCTTTCAGATCCCAAAATAATGACCCTAAAAGAATATTGTAAGATTACATCCTGATCTTTCCTATATTGATATAAATCACGAACAACTTCACTGAAGTTCATGGACTTGTACCATAGTCTTAAGTTGCGAAACTGGAATCTGCAATTTAAAATCCACTTCATTACAATTTCAGCATTTTCCATCTGACGTAGCGCCATCCAGAAGTACATACTGTTAAATATCAGTACAAATCACCAAGAAGTTAAGGACAGGCAAATCAATGAACAGACAAAAGCTGAAATGCAAAAAACCACTTAGCTCTGTAAAGTCTCTTAAGTAGCTACACAAATTCTGTATGACTGTGGAGTCTGACAGGTCCTAAAATAGGATGCAGAGAGAACAAGAAACCATGTAAAATAACAAGCAGAGGATGTGATTGATAGTGAATATCTATCAAATACTTCTTTTCATGTAGTTTTCACAGTTTGAAATAGTGGCTTTAAGATACCTGCTTATGTTTTTTTTTACTTTAAGTTGTATTTTCCTTTATAAAAGGAATGGTCACTTTCTTTTAAATCATATGTCATTGATTGGTGTATTTATGCAGGATCTGACCTCTCAGACAGACGTTTTTTCCTGCCTGGAACCTTGACCTGGCTTTTAGACTGCACACTATTCTAGAGACAGCTAGAGGGCAGGGATGCCATCCAGAGGGATCTGCATAGGCTGGAGAGGTGGGCGCAGGCCAACCTCACGAAATTCAATGAGGCTCAGTGTAATGTCCTGCACCTGGGTTGGTGCAATGCCAATCACAAATACAGGCTGGGTGGTGAATGGCTGGAGAGCAGCCCTGAGAAAAAGGACTTGGGGGTCTGGGTTGATGGATAGCTCAACATGAGCCTACAGTGTNGGGCTAGAGCAGCTCTGCTACGAGGACAGGCTACAAGAGTTGGGGCTCTTCAGCCTGGAGAAGAGAAGGCTTCGAGGAGACCTTAGAGTAGCCTTCCAGTATCTGAAGGGGGCCTGCAGGAAGGCTGGGGAGGGACTATTTACAAGGTCTTGTAGTGACAGGATGAAGAGTAATGGGTTTAAACTGGCAGAGGGGAGATTTAGGCTAGATGTTAGGAAGAATTTCTTTCCAGTGAGGGTGGTGAAACACTGGGACAGGTTGCCCAGGGAGGTTGTGGCTGCTGCCTCCCTGGAGGTGTTCAAGGCCAGGTTGGACGAGGCCTTGAGTGACCTGTACTAGTGGGAGGTGTCCCTGCCTATGGCAGGGGCTTGGAACTAGATGACTTTTGAGGTCCCTTCCAACCAAAACCATCCTATGATTCTATGACAGCTACCTGACTGGTTGAATAGAAGGGAGCATAGGAGATCATCGCTCTGTAACCTAGGGATTTGGACTTTGCCAGGAAGAGTGGAAGCTTTTGGTTTCAGACACTGCTGACAGAAGTAACAGTTCTCTGTGACAGATGTTAAATGCATACAATTTCTGGAGCTGAGATGCTGCTAGGGAATGTCTCAGCTCTCAGAGTTGAGAGTTTTAAATTAATATTCTAAACAAAAGAAGGCCACACACTTTCTTGTGGCCTTGCCTCGGCATGGGTAGTAGAAGAGATAGAAATTGTTCTTTCCTCTTCCTCTCCTCATTTCTTCCCTTTGTGACAATGTAATGTTTGGGAAAGTCTGCAAGAAGATGGGTGAAATGAATATGAATTCCATGAAGGACTGAAATGAATGGAGCTAGGGTTTTCTGGGACTTCCATGGCCTGAATGCTAGCTGACTCTACACTGTTTTCATCATACAGTGGTATTATAACATGATAACAGAGAGTTGTCAGGGGAGCAAGAGGAAGAAGATAGATCTTATTGATGCAAATCATGTGTCTGCAGTTCTAATTTTGATTGCTTATTTTCTCTTTCCCTGCTGCCTCACATTACTTCATAGGAACCAGGCAGAAAGTAATGGACCATGGGAATAGCAACAATAACTTAATTTAATGGAAGCTAAAGCTAAAGCTTGATAACATGAGTTAGGAAGAATTCAGGTGAATGCACGAAAGCTGGTAGAGAGAGAGGAGTGAAAGAACAGAGTAAGGGGATAGGCAGTACAGGGCTGAGATACTCTTTCTCTGCTAATTTATTCTATTAGCCTTTAGTCTAGACATTGGCTACTAGAACAGTTCCAAAGAGAAAGATTATAGCTCTGTAATCAAGTCAGTCTTATTTTGAAAGAAAAAAACCCAATATTTGAATAATATTATTTCCTCTTTCATTTTTTCTGTTTCTCTCTGTCTGTCTCTGTTTCCTGTCTGTCCCCAGCTTGGGCTTTGAATATAAAGTAAAGCTTCTTTCATTAATAGCAGCTTACATTACCCTGATTATAGTACCATCTCTTCAGAGTGCTTGGCCAGCAAAGAAATGATTTAATAATGGTGCACTACACATCATACAAATATGCAGTTTCAATTCTTCCAGCATTATTTGTAGTTCATAGTCTTTCTTTATCTTACTTAAAAAAAAGAAAAAAATTTAAAAAGTGAAAGATTTAACTAACTTAAAAACATGGGTTTGTGGAGATGTAGGCTCATTACCTTGATACATCATCTGAGGGAAATCCCAGGAGTGAGGATGATGATGAAGAGTATAATGTATTAAATTACAAAAAGTCATTCTGATGTCAATAATGCAGTAGTCCCAGCAACCTGCTGATAGCAGTGGGTGTAGGCATTGATAGATAGGCTTGGATGATTCTTGAGACTTCTAAAGCAGGAAATAAACATTTTTTAATTGAAGGAACACCTACTGTAGCCTTCAAGCTCTGTTGACACTAATTCTCATAGTAATAATATGTTGATTGTATTGTCAATAATTTCTGTTAGTGCTAGGCTATGCACTTCACAAACTTCCAAGCTCAAGGAACTGTTCTGAATTTCCATTTGCAAGTGCAGAGGTAGACTTGTGTGTGGTATCTGAGAAAGTATTGGACAGAGGACAAAAATGCTGTCTCTAAGTACCCAGACCATGCAAAACAGTTTATTCTTTGTCCTTTGCTTTCTCCCTAGAGGAGAAGAATGCTGGCAGGGAGAGGGAGGGATATTAGCAATATTTTGTTACCAAAATGGTGAATTCCCAATAGCTTGCTTTTGTGCATATCTAGCTATTTTAATACTTTATTTTTTCAAGTGTATAAAAGCTAAGCTGTCTTGCACACCCTATTCTTGAAAAGATTGTTCTTCTGTTTATGCACTGAACTCTCAAGCTGGTGGTACCTCTGGTGTGAATGACATGCTAAAAATTAAATCTTTGTGTAATTATTCACAGAAGTAAGTGTAGGCTACACCAACAATTTTCTGAGTTGTTGGGCAACCACAATGAAACCAGTATATTTAAAATATGTAAATAAAATGGATATACTAGTTTTTAGACCAGATAAGAGAGCAAATGAAATTATATCTATCTATCTATATCTAATTTACTCTTTTCAAGGTATATTAGATGTTTTCCAGCATTATTATTTTTTGTTTTGTTTTGTTTTTGCAAACTATATCTTGACCTGTACAAGCTTTATCTGAATGACACAGTTCAGGTAATAATCCTGCCTATGTGACTCAGTATAGATGTTGATAATATATGATCCGATATACATTGGCTGTATTTTTACCACCTTTAGGCCTATGCCTTCAGAAGTGATACTTTCAGTCACCTTTTAATTAAAATTGTAATTTCAATTTTCTTGTTTCCTTGCACAAGTGAAATTCCCACCTTAAACTTATACTCCATTTCCTCTCTTGCCCCTCTTTCCCCTCTTTTTGCATTTGGATATATGCTTCAACCAGATTAGTATGTGTTAGGTGGAATGAGTATATTTAAAGACTATACATGACACAGCTGTTAAAAAAGGGTTCTGTGTTTTAAATGGAAAGACCATGGCTAGCTGAGTTTGATGGGAAATGTACTAGAGAGTTAATGTCAAAATTAGGACATTTTTTTTGACTGAGAGACACTGTAGGGAGAGAATTTGATGTAGAGCAGCTTGAAATTCAAATTAGGTGGATATGCAAAAGAAGCTTTTGTAAAAATTTATGTAAGTCTCTCTTTTAGAGAGGATGCATTGCTTTAAAGTATCCAAGTCTGTCAAACAGTCCTTCTCAGTGTGTACTTGTGTCATTTATTTCTGAGTCAGTGCAGTGGGGAAAGCAGCAGTGTGGGTTGTGGATGTCCACAGCATACCAAGTGGCTGCTGTGCTGTGGGTGTGCTGCGGTTCCATGCTGGTCATCATCTCTCTTCCTTTGAACTTTGTTTCCTTTCCCTGGCTTAGGGTGCTCTTCAGCTGGTCTGACCAGCTGTCTGATTTCCACACTTCTTTGTCGTGTCAGATGGGGCTGTTATGAATCATCTCATCTTCTGCTGTAGCTTTTATCCAATGCAGTTAATTTTTTTGTGGTACAAGTGGAAAGAGAAGAAATTGAGAAGGAGAAAGAAACATAAAAAAGCTGGATTCATTTCAGTGCAGGATTCATTTTGACTAAGTTGAAGTAGCCATGGAGGTATGATTGTGGAAGCAGTAAACTTCAAGCTAATGACAGAAACAATTGGTTTTAGTGTAACTTAATTACATTAATTGATTTGACAACTTGAGAGAAAGAGATTTTTGTATGGATGAGTGTTAGCTGGAGAGAATTCCTGCAGAGTGGAGACAGAAACTGCAATTTAGCACCACTGAGTGGAGAGAGATCAGTAGGATGTACGGTAAGAAGACTGTAATGGGCCATAAAACTAATGTCTTTATTGAGTCCATGATTTTTAGTATCCATTAGTTATTGAGTTCCTGGATGAGCTCTGGAAGGATTAGCTCCGTAAATCCTGCGTGGGGGTGAAGGCTGAAAGGTCATTGGGAAGTGGCCACTTTATGAAAATATTTTCCCGCTGATAGCTGTATTCTTTCATTTTATTGATCATATGAATTTAGTTTGGCACAAAATATGCGAATTGTTTTTTAAATGGTTGCTGTGAGGACTCCTCTGCAGTACAGGGTTCACTACATAGTAAAAAAACATCCCATACCATCACTGCTTGCCTTAATATGTAAATCCAGAAATGACTCCAAGAGGCTTTTGGTGTAGGTTTATACTTCCTCATCCAGCTCTCAGATGCTGAATGTGCTCTAATATTGAAAGTCTCCAGGATATCAAACAATCGAATGTTATTAGAAAAGGAAAAGGGTTTTGGAGTACCCTAGAGAAATAAAAGTTCTGAGGAAAGTCACTAGGTTTTGTTTGGACCTTTGATCAAGTCTGAAAGAGAAGAAATAAACTCTTCAGTGAAGTATCATTTGACACAAATGTTAGCAGTCAGTCTAACAGGTCTTGCACTGGAAGGCCTCACACTCCCCAGCTGGCTTGTGGCCTTACCTTTTGCCTTGTCCAGGGTGCTCCAAATCCTTTAGTGAGCAGAGGCAGCTTACTGTAATGACAGTAAACTTGAGGTAGTTTATTGGATTAGTTTTTTTCTGATTTGTTGAGCTGATTTGGCTCCCTGCCTGGTCAGCCAAATGCTGCAGGCAGCAAGAGGATGACAGGAGGGGTTAAGGGAGGAGCAGGGTGCAAGGAGAGCAGGGCACCTTCAGCAGCAACCAGGCATCATATTGGCTCAGGCATTTCATCTTGCTTTGCAGCTGGGTGGGTTAGCCTGTGGCATCAGCATCTTGATATGTGGGTCAGTTGAACAACTTGAGAGAGAAGGGGAATAAGCAGCTGAGGAACAGGCAATTGAGGGAGTGTCATCAGGAAGCAAGGAAGACTATGGTGGGCCATAACCAGCATCTCAGCTGGACCTGTGATATTTTTTCCAGTTCAATAGGGCCATGAGTTTCAATTTCTATGAACATCTTTTGAATGTGTTTGGTAGATCTCTGTGATGAGCAGAAGTGGAAGTAATGAGTTCGAATGTTATGAATGCTGTGTATGAAGAGCTGTAAAAATGTTAGGCTGCAAAGCCTACAAGGAGCTTAACATATGGTTCTCTGCCATTGCTAGCAGGAACTGAGGGAAAACCCCACACTTCTTACCTTAAAAGAAAATTTGTCATTAACAGTATTCCTTAAAAGAGAAATTGCACTTTCACTCTTCTGGAGCATTAAATTTGCGCTTTAAGGTCCACGAGGCAAAAGCTGCTGGCAAATGAAACACACTGAACAATCATTCAAGAACTACTAGGAGAAACTGCCCTCCAACATTTTATCTTTCGAAAAGCCAGCCCTCCTCTCAGAGAGGTCAACCAGTCTATTAGCTGTAAAATATAACCAACTCCACTATTGCAACAAATCAGGCATCTGGTGGCAGGCATGGGAAAGACAAGCTTGTATATAGAGTATCAGCTCTTGGAGTAATTCTTGTTCTTGTAAGCCTTTAAGGGAGGCTGCAGTGCTGTCACAGCATGAGTCGTTCTGCTGGCTGATGACATCCACAGTATGTTTTATCTTTTTATTTAAAAAAATTCACAAAAAGCCCCTTAAGTACAATTAAATACAAATTAAGTAAGTGTCATGAGAATGAAGAACTGTTTGAAACTGTAAAACAACTGTAGCAAATTAGGTTATATTTGCCTGACTCGAGATAGCTTGAAAAAAGGAATCCTGAATAACAGTGTTCTTACCAGGCAGCTCGGATTTAATTCCCAGGTCTCAATACTCGACTGCCTCTGCCCAACACAGAGCTTCAGAGACTTTGTTGTGGAAAGGCAGAGGCAGACAGGACCTTTTGACACATGTAGACATTTCACAGTGAGTAGCTGCTGTGCCCTCTCCTTTATTATAATTTCAGTTTTTAAAGAGAGAAGGAAAACTAAGTCTTCAAAATAGATGTATGGTTCTGGAAGCATTATACTGCAGGAGAAGGGTGCTTGAATTTGTATCACTTAAGCAATGACTTTAATCATAACCTTGTAAAATCTTCAAATCGTGGGTTTAGTGTGCATAACCCCCCCCTGTTTAAGGTAGGTTTCAAGAGCTTCTCTATTAGTGAGAGCAGACCATAAGAAGCCAGTGTTATCATGTTTATAATAAGAGCATCTTTATAACATATTTTCCTCTTCATATTGCTGCTGGATTTGTAATATTATAAACTACCAGAACACCCAATGTTTCTGTGTTTAAAATAGAAACTTTGTTGTGTAATGACTTACCACTAAATCCTAATGCATTTTTGTTTTGTTTCATTTCATTTTGTGGCTCATTTCTTGCTCTGCACTCCCAAAGATCTTCAACTCTGTTCTTTCTTTCTGAGTCACAAATGAATTTTTAAAATAAGCACTTGTACTGTGAACCATAAAGCAAGATACAGAGATGGAATCAAAAGAAGAAGGTAAATTACTTTTAGTGTACTGCCAAGAAACTTTCACTTGGCTTTTCCTGTTGTTCTGAAGCTGTGAAAATCAATATAGAAATATATATTCTGAAGGCAGGTCATCTGTGCACTGGGTTTTTGTAACAGTGAGCTTTGAAGGGGATACTTATGCCCTGCCTGACATGAATCTGCAGTTCTTTACACTAAGTGTCCTGATGAAAGTACATTTTAGCTGTGGCTGTCCATCTCAGTGGCTATTACTTTTTACTGTTTCAGACTGCTGTATTACTGATTCACTGATGGATCAATATGACACAATTGAGATACAAGTCAGTTAACTATACATGTCTAGTATAAGCTTGAGTCATCAGAAAGGCACCTTTTTTTTTTTTTTTCTCAGTATTGACAAAAATTCAGTATTATGATGGATATGACATCCACCATAAGCCTTGCAAATGCTACTTTCCAGTTAAGTAAACGCAAATTTCTTTTTGGTTTCTCTCCAACCAATCCATCCCTGGACATACTTATTTTGAGATCCTCTTGGCCATTCAATGTCATTGAACTGCAGAAAAGAGATTTGAAATATGAGAGTAGAAGATGTTTGCCATAAGAAAGAAGCAATAGGTGTGTCCTAACATGAAAATTGTGGTATGTGTGCTCTATTATAAATAAAGGTGAAATTTCCCAGTTTTAAATTGACAGCATGAAAGTAAGGGAAATATGGGTTCAATGAAGAGACTTCAAAACTTTTGAAAACAGGTGAAAATTGCCATACTAAAATCTCTGTTATGAAGCTGTCCAGGAACAGAAATACCCTGGGGACACTTTCTGGTGGATAAGAGAGAAAGCTAACTGGTATGTGAAACAGCAGGTGGTGGCAGGAACAGATTACTTGGTTTTACCATGGACTGGCCCTGCCTGCCCCCACAAGCAAACCCTTGAAGTCTGCTCTCCTAGAGCATTTTGATTGCCTTTAGGGTCAAGAGTGTGTAGGACCACTTTCGAAGCCCTTCCTGCAGTCAGAATATATATAAAGGTTTCTTTTAATATTAGTTCTTTCTCAAGACTACTTTTCCTTGCTTAATAACATGGCTTGCTGAAATATTTAGAAAAATCTTTTGGAAGCTCTTTGAAATTGGCAACAGTTAGAAAAATTGTCAGGGAATACAGATACACACCTACTGTGATTAAAGTTATTGTGCTAATGTGTGTAATACTTGCCCTCATCAAACTATGTTTCCAACTTTTTACCAGTTTGTCACCAATTTTTTATTTGCACTTTATTCCATGTATTTTAGCTCTTGGTTTGTGATAAACCATATTACACCGTTTGTGTGGTTGGGTGAGCTTGGCCCTCTAATTAAAACTGACCACACCACACCTGGGGGTGGTGGGCTTGGCCCTCCAACTAATTAAAACTGACCACACTGCACCTGGGAGTAGTGGGCTTGGCCCTCCAACTAATTACCACACTTGAGGCATAAAATGAGTCACTTTAGAGAGACATTTTGAGTTGTTTCTCCTTGAAGCAAGTGATCCTGCAGTTGGATTTTCTCCCTTTAGAATGGGACACAGTTAAAGGATGCTTCCACAGAATGAGTGAGTCCTTGCCCATTCTTTGGTGAGTGTATAGTGCAGGCACCCTTACGTGGGACATTGCCTCTTTATGAACAGATGCACATTTTGGTTTATCTTTCTAGAACAATTATTCCTTAAAATTTAACTGGTTGTGTAGTAGTAGATTCTAAACCAACATCTGAACTTGTAATTT
>VWYK01081536.1:2516-18816 GCA_013399775.1 Semnornis frantzii | reverse complement strand
GAATGGGGTGCTGCTCCCGATGGGGGGTGAGTGCAGAAAGGCAGACATCACCCCCATTAAATACATCATTTTGGAAATGAAACTGGCCAGTAGATAATACCATCAATGAATTCAAAGCTTTGTGCCTCATGTGATCACCCAGGCACTTTGAGGGGCAGCATGGGACACCTGACACGTGGGGCTAAGCTCCTAGCCCTCAAGGCTTTCCTGGGGCCAAACCCTCCATTGTTTGCTCATCTACTCAACTCCCTGACTTGAAACAGAAGGAGAGCAAAGGTTATCCCAGTCTGGCAGGATTTATGCCCTACCAGGACACCCAGCCCAAGTGCTCTACGGCCTCTGGAGATGGATGCAAGGGAAGAGGCAAAAACCAGAGACAGCAACCAAAATACTGCTGTGGTTTACAAGATTGGGTGTGCTCATGCTCATTCACAAACACAGTGATGCACAGAGGGATGGAGGGTCCTTGAGACTGTGGTCTGAATGTGCCTTATATTGTGTGCCAAGCTATGGGCACAAGCTCACCATTAGTTATTCCTACCTATAAAATGACCTTCCCTATGATGTGATGCCAGCTACCGGACTCCAAAGGCCTGTGCTAGGGACAAGAGAAGATGCTGTGACTGGTAAAAGCATAAAATGGGATATGAGGTTTTGGTATTCTCCTCCCTCCTATGTAATTAATGGAGGGAAGCATAAAGATTCTGTGCCTCAGTTTTCCACTTAGAAACAAGGATAGTACAGAATTTCTGTTGTGTAGTATAGGATAACCCTCACCATCACAACCTAAAGTGTGATTTGATGTGTCAAGAAGGTAAACACAGCTGAACTGCACAGTACTATCAATCTCACACACATCAAGGAAGAATTTTGGCTGTTATAAGGCCCTAAATTTTGCTCCTGCCTTCCCTTCCACTCAGAATGTCCCAGACACGTGCCAAGGAAATAGCACTGCGATGGCAGCTGAGGAAGGGTCAGTGGGTACTGAAGTGTGGTTTTGTCAGTTTAATAAGCTGCTGCTCTTGCAAAAATGGCTGCAGTCTCTAAACTTAACCCCTGAGAACTTCAATTATTTTACCTACCAATCTTGTGGATTACTGACACCCTCCAAGGGAAAAGCTGTTGTCTTAGATTAGCCCAAGCAGCTACAATGCTGCCTTCCTTAGAGACGGAGGATGACTTAGCTGTCTTATCCTTGGAAAATCTATATAATCCGAAGATTAATCCAGAAGACCCTGATCTCTTTGCAGCAAAAGGCCATTCCTCACAAACTGCTTTCTCTCTATCAAAGCTAGCTCTTCACTTTCTCTTTCAGCCTAGAGTAAAAAGAGCTGTAATTGTCCTAACAAAAGCATTTTAGTGTCATGGATAGCAACTGTCATAATACAATTTCTTGCCTAGATAAAATTTATCCAGAGAATGAAATGGTTGCTACGTTCCTTACTAAGAAAAGGGAGTTAATTGTTATCAGTTAAATGAAAGCACTGAGGAAAGTAGATGAACAGCTTTCTCTTGGATCTCCTAAAGGTATTTTAGGCTACAAAATACTTGGTACTGTATGTGTGTTGACTTTAAAACCATTGTGGGATACAAAATAATGCACGTTGCCTCTCACAGCTGCTTCATTAGCCTGATTTACCTCCAAGGTTCCTGTCTCAAGCAAGTCTGCTAGTCTTGCATACAAAAGGATCAGCCACAATATTCTGCAGCATGAGCTGAGTCTTTTGTCCTCCCAGTAAGAGGGAATAGAGAGTACAAAACAAAACCAAACCTTCCCTACAAAAGTAGTGTGTCAAATTAGCAGGGCACTTCAAATACAAAGATCTTCAAATTCTCACTCTTCTTCTATTTTAGAGACAGAGAAGAAAAACCTGGTTTAGCAACAAAACACAGTCCTTGACATACCACTTTTAAAATAACTAATCAATCAATCTCTCTCCTCTTGTGTCCATCTTTTAAGAGGAAAGATTGAAAGTAATTTGAAAAGAAACATCCAAGAAATCTCAACTGACAAAGAAGAAGCCACATCTAAAACAAACAGTAAAAGCTGAAAATGTCCTCTGAACAGTGTAGCAAGGGAGACAAGCGTCCTGGAGCAAGATGTGGGAGCTTTACACATGGCTCAGTAGTCCAGTGTGAACCAAGTCATGTAAGTTATCTCACCTGCTCTTCCTTGTGGGACATTTTAGAGTGTGACCTTCTGATGTGTACATAAAACACTGTAGATCTCCTTCTCTCCTGAGGGCATCCATAGTGTGGATCTGAAGGTGGCCTCACAGTTGGCAGAAACTGTGTGGGGTTTTCTGTTTACATTTATTTGAATACAGAGAGTGGCTTGTTTGCTGCTTTTTCCAAATTACTGCCCTCTGCATTTCCTTCGTTTTACATGCGCTGCAGTTAAATCACTTCTTTTTCTGATAAATATGGAAACTTGATGACTTGAAAAAAATCTTTCCATGTCAATTCTGCAGTTCATATTCATGCTGAGATTGTATCTAATTTTGAAAATCTTCACACTTGTGCCCTGCCATCATGTGTAATCTTTTATGCATGGCTACCTCCACTGCTGCTGAAGCAGTTGCTATGCGACAGATGAACCTGCTCCGTGGGGCCCTGACATTAGTAAAAGCAAATTGACCACAGGAGCACTAATCTAGCATGAAAAGCAGTTGGTGCCGTGCATTTCCTAGAGAAGGATTACCTAATCAACAAGCAAAACCTCCTTTTAAACGTGAGCTGAATTGCCTGGGTCTGGATTTCCCTGTTCCACACCTTTTTGCTACATCAAATCATCCCGAAGAGTGAAGTCTGCAAAGGTGCATTACTCAAGAGGAACAGGGACTCACCTCAGATCAGATTCTTCAGCTCTCACACTGGCCTGCTTGCAAATTTGTCATCTGGGCTGTAACTCGTTTCTCCAAGGTTACCAAAAACTGATAATGAAGACAAATAAAGACAAAAGATGGTCAGACAACAGTGAATGTCACCCTCTTATCACCTCGCTGATAAGACATGTGAATTTTATGTGCCAAAAACAAAGGGTTAGATGCTGAAGCAGTCACCTAATCCACAAGGAAACCAGGGCATAGTGCTTCCTGCTCAAAAAGCACCACAGCCTGCTGTTGTGTTTCTTAGAGGAGGTGATCTCAGGGGAATTATACTTTGCCAGTCAGATCACTACTAACATCATTATTAGCGATTTAACCCTGCAAGTACTGGGCAATTTTCTTTGAATCCATCAACAAACATATGATTATATTAGAGAAAATGAGTCCTGACTCACACGAAGCTTCAGCTGACCTCTGTCCTGGATCTTTCTGAGATGGAGAACGCTGATAATCTCCTGTTTTCTCCCAGAGGTAGAAAGGCTCTTAAATCCTGTAACAGGTGGACAGAGCTGCTGGAGAAAGAAAATTCAAAAGCCACTTTTGAAATGGCAAGGGTTTTATCATGCAAAGCATCTGCAGGAGAATTATAGGTGCACCAGTGTTGGAGGATTCAAATTTGCCCAAAGAAGGGTCTCTGAAGCTTCATTACATTCCAATGAGATTTGATTACTGCATAAAAGACAGTTTCCCCTGCCCTTCTGTCTTCTCTTGTGGTGCACCAGAAAGAAGTCTAACAATCCAGTGTGCAGTACAACACATATCAGAACACTTTGCATCCAGATACTACAGACACAGCATCTCAGACCTGAGACCGCAGGATACTACATCTAAGAGTAAAGCACTTTGACTGCAGCCCAGGTTGTGCCAAGGGTTCAACGTTCTTACCTCTCAATGTAAACAAGTTTCTCAGCAAGTATTTGGGACAGGATAAGAATTTGATGACATCTTCCTAGGAGTAATACTGAAAACCGACACATCATGAGGCATACAAAAGGAAAACAGAAACTCCTGATCTCCTTAACTCTTCATTTGTCTCAGCTTCTGAACATAGAATCACAGAATCATAGAATGGTTGAGGTTGGAGGGGACCTCAAAGCTCATCCAGTTGCAACCCCCTGCCATAGGCAGGGACACCTCCCACTAGAAGAGGTCGCTCAAGCCCTCATCCAACCTGGGCTTGAACACCTCCAGGGAGGGAGCAGCCACAACCTCCCTGGGCAACCTGTGCCAGTGTCTCACCACCCTCACTAGAAAGAACTTCTTCCTAACATCTAGTCTAAATCTCCCCTCTGACAATTTAAACCCATTACTCTTCATCCTGTCATTACAAGACCTTGTAAATAATAATATAATAATAAACACAATAACAACAACAGAACTTGCTGTCCTTCATTTAACTCATCAAATGAGTTTTATTTCTAACACTGCTGCTGACTGGTTACTGGCTATCCACCAGGTGACATGAAGGGACTTCATAGTACAAACTCCATTAACCTTAATAGGATCTACAGAGCTAAGTCCTCACCCTGAGTATTTAACCTTCGCTATCTCTGTCTCTTCTAGTCCATGCAAACTGCCTTGAAGAGCAAAATAAACAAATACATAGATACTGCCTTTAGCATAGTGATTGGACATATGCAGCAGACATTCAGCATACCTTACCACTGATCTCAGATGGGTCCTGATTATTAACCCATTCACATAAGCACAGCAACAACTCCCCTTGTAGATCTCACCCTACACTAGCATAGAAAGTTCTTCACATCAGCTGAGCTTCAGTTCCTTACCATGTTATACTAACCAGACTTTTATGCAGGATTATCTACTGCCACAGATAAGGAGCTATCATGTTCTGTACTTATAAGAACTTTTATTCAACCCCATCATAAATGAATCAAGATCAGATACAGGACCAGTGAGAACTTGGGGGGTAAGGGTTCAGATCACACTCATACAGGAGAGATTTAATTCACACTGAACCAGTGCTCTAATGCAGATCTCAGGGCATCAATAGACATCAGCCAGTGGTAACATTATGCATTGGATAAATTCAGTAAAGCTTTCAGAAATTCATGCTGTACATTTTTTTGCCATGTACACTGACTGCCAAGCAACCTCTGTACCACAGAACCACAGCCTGGTGGTTGGAAATTCCTGTTTTCAGGCTTTACAGAGATCACTATGTCCTATAAATCATTGCCACCTCACAGTTCTCTCCCAGGAGTGACTGTACCACTGTAGCTGGTAATTCTGTAGCTGTCTTCTACACGTGCAGATGCATGTTTAAAAGGCACAGGCATTATTTACCCTCTCAAGTGCCAGCTGGTGCAAAGCAGCCACTGCTTTCAACTGGCCTCTTGTCACTGGAACACAAGAAACTAGGAATCTCTTTCCAGTTTTGTCCCCTGCCTGCTCTGCAGCCCAAGCTGTGTCAGTTCACTTCTCTGTGCCTGCTGGTTAAAATATTTTTCTTATCTATGAGATGCAGATGTTCTTTCTAGGTTACATTGAGATATGCTTATAAAATGTTTTTAAAGCGCTAGGTGTTATTTGCATTTAGTCAAAGAATCCAAATGGATATGTTAGACCCCCACAGCTCTTACCTCCAAGTGGACTATTTTATCCAACAAATGTCCAAATGAGGGATACAGAACGGGAAGGCTGTTGAACCTGTGCAGCTTCAGTTGTTGGCCACTGCATCCTTTAACTTGCTAATGAAAGCAGCCAACACCTGCTATGAACCAGATTCAATATTCTTAATGTAAAGCCCCTGTAAAACTGCTCCTCTGCCAGTTAGAGTTCCTATTGCTTTCATCACCAGTTCAAATACATTTATTCTTCCCCCAGGTTTAGCAACTTCTCTCTCTCCATCCTTCCCTCACCCTTATGTGCATGTGTGCACACAGTTCAGTATATCATAGAACGGTAAGGTTGGAAGGGACCTCAAAGATATATCCTTACAAAGACAGTAATTATATCCATTCAGTCTCCACTTGTAGGTTCAGCAAGCTTTTAAGGTATGCTACAACCCAAGGAGAAGAGCTGTGTCCAAACTGGCCTCCATGGGAGCCAGCTGCAGTTCTAGAAAGCTGGAATGTTGCTTCAGCACAGCAGTCCACCTGAGCAAAGAAGCACTCCTGCACTGCAGAGTGCTTCAGCTGAGGTTCAAGGCTATCCTGATTGCTATTTCCACATCTGAGTGCACCATCTGGATGTACTAGCTCAGGCAGGTGCTAGCTCAAGGCTTCCTTTGCCGCACCTCAATACATAGGCTAGATCTGCTCCCAGTCGCCAGCCATGCTCTTCAGTTTCCCCTTGTCACCCACTGTCCTTTCCAGCACCTGTTTCAGCCAGCCTTCATTTTCATTGAAGGTAAGTGATGAGAATTATACAGATGAGATTCCTCAAAACTCATCAGTGTTTTGTACAATGGTCTTAATACTTCCCTCTTTCTTCTGGAATTAATAGATCCTGCGATCACATATGGGGCTTCTGCCCATTCATGTTAATTTAATCTCTCCTATTGTTCATCAGAGCTTTTCTTCTGCCCTAACAGCCACTTCTTTTTTTGGAGCAGTGACACAAATTATCATTAAGCAGGGCAATGCTCAAACCCTCAAGGGCTACAATTAGTTTTTGGGGTTCCGTGTGAGACGACCGCACGAGTATACTATAATCCTTTCTTTATTCTTTAATGATCATTACACTCCCAATGTATTAATAAAAGTAATTTCCCACCCTTCTGAATATGCAAGACAAAAGTAATTAAAACAAAAATTAAGAAGCTCTTGTTGTATGTAGTAACAAGGGTCCAAATTCAGCTTTCAGCAAAGCTCTGACAGCTTGATTCTGTGCCCACGGAAGTCACTGGCAAATATCTCACTGTCTCTAGCTGGGCAAGGTCAGGCTCACCATGAAGTAGCTGAGAATTTCATATTTATATCCATAGGCAAAACCTTCCTCTCACTGTGAAAAGAGCAACTTTCACCTCCTCCAGACAGTAGAATGATTTCACCTGGACTCTGAATACTTGTGTGAGTTGCCTTGCTCTTGCTCTGGTCTCACTGTGAGATGAGAATAGGAATTTTGAGAAGAGAGTCCAAGGTTTATGTGCAGTTTCTCTCTTTTTTTTTTTTTTCTTTTTAATATATAATTAAACCAATTACCAGATGTACTGCATGCATTTTACATCAAAATACCTTCCATTTCAGCATTTGTGACCTTTTCTCTCATGTTTTTGTGTCACTGACAAGTTAGGTTTGTATCCCTTACTACATGGTCCAGAGAGGACTGGGAGCAAGGTTGGGAACCAAAACTCATGAACTTCCAACTCAGAGCTGGGAGGAGAGGAGGATATTTTAAAAATCTAACCCCAGACCTATATGTTTCACGTGATGAAAACTAATTATAAAATCAGAATGCAATACCATAATTGTTTATATCTGTGTTTTAAGGAATTTGCTGTCTTCTGAATCTAATAAACAAAGGAACTGAAGCTTGACTGCTACAACAGTTTTTAATCTGTTTGGAAATTAGTCCAAACAATGAAGAAATGCTTTCCAGTATCACAAGAAAATGTTACAGTAAGGGAAGAAAATGGAAGGGAAAGACAAACCCTTTTTTAATAAACAAAAAAAGGAAACCAAACATGAAACAAACAAAAGTGCTTAATTATTAACTGAAGATAACCGGGGGGCAGAACGTGCCTGACTTGCCTGGAGTGCAGGATGGGAACAAGGACATAGGAAGATTGCCCTTGGCTCTCTGACCCCACACATTCCCAACATATTCCATGTATTGCTCCCCAAGGAAGCTGAGAGCCAGGGGCACTTGTGCATTGGCTGGGAGAGGCTTGGTGTGTTACAGCCACATTCCCACCCCTCACAAATCCTTGAGCTCTATGTTGTCCCTGAGGTTCAGTATCAAATGAGTATGGCACACTCTCTGTGAGCTGTCAAATACCACCACCTCTGTGTTTTCATCCCTCTCAGCAAGGTAGTCATCAAGCATCTGCTCATACTTCTGCAGCTGAGGCAGAATAATTCAAAGGATAGAACACCAGGTACAGAATAATTGCTTAAGAGCAGCCAAAGCAGACAGAGGTTTAGTTTAACTGTGTTTAGTATTAGCACAGGTCTTGGCAGTAAAAGAGAAATTAGTGCCTTTCTCCTTTGATTCTACAACTGTTCACCTCATCACATTGTGCATATAGTTGTTAGAGGTGCCTAAAATCAAACATATTTTTGGCCAAGATTGCAAGGTACACAGTTTTGCATCAGGCAGGGAAGCCTGTGCAGGAGGTTAATGTGATCAGGCACACTGAACGAGAACAGTAGTGGCACAAAGGCCAATAAAGGCCCTAAAATCAACAGCACTTTTGAAACTCATCTCGACCTGATTTCTCACAGACATTGTCAGGAGGCCTTCATTTGCTTCCTGGTGAGAATGTGTTTGCATCACCTGAACTGAAACAATTTCTCTAGTTCAGATTCAGCAAAGTTTCCAATACTTGAATGAGCAAAGAGAGTAAATAAATGCTGCTTTTATCCTACTCATGACCTTCCAGATGCACAAACAAATGAGGCAGTGGGGAGGAGCAGACCAGTTGTGAGTGTTGCTACCTGTATTGTGCATCAAAACATGGCTTTGGTTGCAATCTTTCAAAGCACCAAGTCAAGCACAGCTTTCAGCAGGTGTAAGCCTGCTAATTTCATGGCACATCTCATCTGCCTAGTAATGAGTGTCACTGATCCCATGCATGGATGCTGTGGCTCTCAGTACAAAATTTAGCACCCACTTAATTTTGCACAGAATGGTAAATTCACTAACACTGTGGTATAATTTTGCAGGGGATCAGAAGTGCTCCAGAAACACTCTGAACAGAAGCTGTATCCCTGACTCAGAAGAAAATCCTCTAATATTTTGTCTGTGGAAGCCAGTTAAGCAGATGCTTTTAATCATGATTTGGTCAAAATAAACTTTTGCAAGGGTGAACCAGCGAGTGTCCAAACCTTGCCACAGAATGAATGTGCAAAAAGTCCAGTTGAGGAAGCAGTGCTTGCTGAAAGCGTAGATCAGCTATGCATGTGCAAGGCAAGGTAGAGTGGTGTGAATTTCTTACACTTCTCAGCCACTGTAAAGTTGTCTCCCTCTATTTGAGGATGAAAGTAGCATTTGTGACTTAAAAAAAAAAATTAAAGAAAAAAAGCTTGCTAGAGGAGATTCTTTTTCTAATCCATCTTGCATGCATCTCATACATGCTCCTGAAATCTCTGCAGCAATAGGTGTTTGTTGTACTGCTCTATAGCATCTCAAAGAGTTCTATGAGCACATCTGCTTTGATGTTTCATTACTCTTAAAAACAAAGTTGTGCTAGAAGTGTTTACTTACTTTCTTCTTTTTCTTTTTTTCCCCAAGATTTGAAAAGAAAGAAGCTAGAGATTGATTTGGGCTTTTTAAAATGCTCCACTCCCAAATAATAAAGCATCATGTGCCTCTCAGATGGAGAATATGCTTCAGCTGTATGCTTAACTGAGCTGGTTTCCTTGGGAATCTATCACAGCTGGGATGTGATGTGCTTCTAGACTTTGATTTCATTTCTGAAAGAGAGCAGTCCTCCAGAGCTCGTTAGTCTTCTAGCAGGAATTATGTCTTAGCAGCTTGGGCCAAACACAACAATAATAATGAGTTGTGAAAGGAGTTCATAACTGGATGCGTGAGGTAAAGAATATCTGAAGAGGAAAGGCTGACAATATTGTTGGGGTTGACAATATTCTTGGCCTTATTTGAGGGGAATCTAAGTAGCATGTGTGAGGAAATCTTTTTCCCTACAGACCACACCTCCAGCTTTTTTACTGCCAGCACATACTTTAGTTATCCAAGCAAGCATCCCCTGGTCTAACTCTTTGCAACTATTGACTTTCTGAGAACACAAACTCCCAGCAGGAGTTTAGCAAAACAAATAAAGTAATTAAATACATAAAATGAGCTATGAGGATAACAAAGCCAGAGATCGATTTGTAACACTTAGTGCAAACCTTGCTATTTAAAAAGTGCTACAGATTTTGTTGTACACTCTTCCTACCAGGACAAGCACATTTTAAGTAATCACGATGTGGCTGCCTCAGAGAACATGATTTCAGCTGCTTCCTGCTTGATGTAGCGAACATCCAAGTCACAGTAGAAAAAAATTCAATCAGAAACCTCTCGTTTTTCCTAAATTCCTTCCAGGTGCTCTGCATAGCTGTTTGCACAGCTTATGCTGCCTGCTTTAACAAACTGTTGTTGCTACAACAGGAAGCACTTGTGTGAAGATGTGGAAAACCCTGGCCATACCCGGTGCAGAGGAAAATGTACTCTTCTGACCTCTTTCATCCTCTCTATCTTTGCATCCTTCTCATCAAAAGATTTGCAAGCTGAAATCGTCACACACAAACTCAACGTTTTTGCATTTGAATCATATTTTTTTCCATCAGCTTTCATTCCTCCCCCCCAGTTTCTTTTGTACATCTTCTCGAGCCTGTAAATGCCCAGGAAAAAGCTGTAGAGTATATCCTTTTGGGTCCCAATTAAGATTCTGAACTGCTGTTCTCTGTATGATAACAACCTGAAGTGCTGACAACACGCTACCTGTCAACAGGCAAATGAAGGCCAACCATCTGTTCTACTATAAATTGTCTCCATTCCTCTCAACTTGAAAATCCACTTTAAAGACTCCCCAATTATCTGGTAACCTGCCCCAAATGATGCAATGTTATTTTAACTAAAATCGTCACCGCGTACAAGGAAAATAAACATTAAAAAGCTTTGTTCAAAGAAAGCTTTCTGAAAAGCTGGGTTCTATCTGGGTTTGTATATAGTGCTCTGATGTGCATGCTGGAGCAGCTAGGAATGGCAGAGGCAGAGTATCAGATTACTGCTGGTTGAAAACCTGAATTTCAATTGATGGAGTCAGCTGTACACTCCTGCTCAGAAGCCTTCTGTTTCAAAACACTGTAATTACAAACCCCCTGCAAATCACCAGAGCTCTCCTGGACACACACAGGACCCAGCATGGCCACACACCTGATGCTGCCCCAGAGGTGTTATCTGCCCCTGAGGACTCACTGTCATCTGCCCCAAGCTCACTCATGCAGCTCCAAGCAGAAGTGCACCCATGCAGCACGGGCTTGTTATGTAAGGTCATAGCATGTCAGAGGAAGAAGTTCAGAGTTGAGATACCGAAGGAAAAGACCTCAAACACGTTTGATTTGGGCACGTATTTAGTTTAGTTGAGCTGGAATTTAGTTCCAGGATTTTCATTTCCAGAAGCAGGCATCAGTAAAATCAAGCACTAAAGGAAAGGTTCGGCTCTTGCTTGTGTCTCTGGTTCCCTGTCCCTAGACCATTTCCCATTCCTCAGGCTGTCCTCAAGTCCCCACATGGCTTGCCAGCTTTTCTCCTTTGTGCATTCCCTGGTTTCCATCTCACTGCACTATAGGCTTGCAACACCTTTCCAAGTGATGGAATTGCAGCCTTACCCTTGCTTCTTACACACAGAAAACCTTGACCTGGCTTGCCTAGTCTGCCAGAAACTGTAGACACATATGGCTTGTATCTGTGGTTACAAACTGCACAAAACTGCAACCTGTGGTGTCCAGGGACTGGTTTGCCTGTGATACACTATCTCAGACTCTTTCAGAAGAGCAAGGATGCCAAAACCACAATTTTGTTACCTTGTTAAAGTCTGCTACAGAAAGCCATGAAAAAAAGAGATGGTGAGGTTAGTCCAGGTTGCCAACACCTCATTACATCACTGGTACCTGTATAAAGAGTAAAATGAAACACAAAATCAGAATTTATATGGGTATAAATGAACACATACACTGTGGGGCAGGCCATTCAGCTTTTCATGTTCAGTAACCAGAATTCATATCAGCAAGCAAGCAGGGCAGTCTTAAAAGCTATTGGGAGGAGGATTCACCTACCAAGCATATCCCCAGACCTCTGCATGCAATAGTGCTCAGGATCTCAAACACAAGACTCATTACACCTCTATTTTAGTCACAGAACCACAAAGCTAAATAGTCTATCTATCTATCTTTAGACTATTTTATCTTTTTAAAAAAATCTATCCATATTTTTAATGCCTAAAGATTACCAATAGCAAAGATGTCATTGGCTGAAGTGAACAGTAAATAAAATACAGGGGCATTCCTTTGCAGATGCAAGAACCAGAGTATGGGATTCTGCTGTGAAACCTGCAGCCATCTTCAGAATGATCTTTGGGTAAATTAAACCTTCAAAGAGAGCAAAGAAAATTCAAAATAGGGAGACACAGGCATGTAAATGCCTTTGTTACTGTGATGACTTTTACAAAACCTTGTAATGCCTTATTGACAAAACTCTCTCTCCTATGAGAAGAGACTGAGGGAGTTGGGGCTGTTCAGTCTGGAGAGGAGAAGGCTTCCAGGTGACCTTATTGTGGCCTTTCAATACTTTTAGGGGGACTTTAAGGAAAACTATGGAGGGACTTTTTAGGATGTCAGGTAGTGATAGGAATAAGGGGGTGGAACAAAGCTAGAAATGGGTAGATTCAGACTGAATGTTAGGAAAAAGCTCTTCAGCATGAGGGTGGTGAGAGCCTGGAAGGGATTGCCCAGGGAGGTGGTGAAACTCTCATCCCTGGAGGTGTTTAAGGCCAGGCTGGATAAGGCTCTAGACAGCCTCATCTAGTGTGAGGTATCCCTGCCCATGACAGAGGGGTTGGCACTAGCTGATACTTGTGGTCCCTTCCAACCCTGACTGATTCTATGAGTCTGTGATTCTAAGACAACATTTGCAACTCAGGATACTTAAACAACACAGAAACACTCTGAAAATCTCTGTAAAACACTTCTCACCTGAACAACAGTACCTGATCCTTTACTAGCCCAGTAAACTCATTTGTATATAATCTCATGTTCAGTAATAACAATTTGTGGTCTGTGAAACTCACTAAGGAACTTAAAGAAAAGAGAGGCAGTAAAAAAGAATAAGGTGACACAGATGTCTTCGTTCTGACATGAATTTTTGAAGGTTTGTATTTCTTCTTGCATGCAAAAGAAAGCCAGGAATGTACAGACTGTACTAGATATGTTCAAGAAATTCAAATGAGGGAAAAGTAAAAGTTGATTTAATGAATCAGAATCATCCTGGTGTGGCCATTGTAATATATGCAAATGAAGATCATCGCCCTTCAACATAAGCTGCAGCCTTCAACAGCAGTAGGAATTTGCATTTGACATGACCCTTGAGATCCTGTTTTCAGTTTGTAGACTTGAAAGTGTTCCTCCTACAAATTTCTGTGTAATGGAAAGCCTGCCTCCTACTTTGATTACTAAATTACTGCGAGTGTTACTGGCCGGCTAACCTGATGGGGAAGTTTTGGGTCTCGTTAGGTTTGTCATTCCCCTTAAGTAAACTTGGAGCAACAATTTTCATCCAGTTCTGTTTGCCTTTGCACTGGCAGCACCATGCAACTGTCTGCACTTGCTGCTGACATTTACAACTTCCTCCTGGTGTAAACAGCAATAAGAATTGACACCCTTTCTGCTTAAATAGAATTGCCCACTCTGGCAGCTATATCCCATAGGTATTCGGTGAGCTTCATATTACCCAATGCAATATAGAATCTAACTGCACATGCCTCTGACCATCTCCCTGTAGTCAGGAAATCCTAAGTGAATGGTCAAAGTTGGTAAAAGTTCATTAAGTAGGTGACTCATCAAAGAGCTGGGCTACCTGCAAATAAACACTGTTATTAACTTGTGCCAAACTGAAGCAATATCACATTGCACTAAATTTTTATGTAACTTGGAACAAATCTGGAGAGAATATAGGAAATATTATTTATTAAATATATACCAAAGTCTTAAACCATGGATTGTTCTATACTTTCTGAAAGACAGCATATGGAGACCACAATTTCCCATTGGCTCCATCCAAAGTAAGGCTAGATCACACACCAAATCTGACCCAAATCAGAGTTCATATCCAGACATCTAGACTCCTTTGCTCCGCTTGTGTGAGACCCTAACTGGAGTCCTGTGTGCAGTTCTGGAGTCCCCAACACACGGAGGACATGGAACTGTTGGAGCAAGTCCAGAGGAGGCCTCGAAGATGCTTAGAGTGCTGCAGGAGCTCTGCTATGAGGACAGGCTACAGGAGTTGGGGCTCTGCAGCCTGAAGAAGAGAAGGTTTTGAGAAGACCTTGGAGTGGCCTTCCAGGATCTGAAGTGGTCTCCAGGAGGGCTGGGGAGTGACTATTTACGAGGTCTTGCAATGACAGGACGAAGAGTAATGGGTTTAAATTGGCAGAGGAGAGATTTAAACTGCTGTTAGGAGGAAGTTCTTCCCAGTGAGAGTGGCAAGACACTGGAACAAGTTGCCCAGGGAGGTCATGGCTGCTCCCTCCCTGGAGGTGTTCAAGCCCAGGTTGGATGAGGCCTTGAGCAACCTGTTCTAGTGGGAGGTGTCCCTGTCTATGGCAGGGAGTTGGAACTAGATGAGCTTTGAGGTCCCTTCCAACCTAAACCATTCTATTATTCTATGACTCTATGCTCTATCCTAATCACCAACTATGTGGAGATTTGGGTCAGGGCAAGGATCTCCAAGGATATGAGTCTAAACAAATAAAGCCAAGAACATGTTTGCATGACATCATTCCTTATTCTGTACATTAAAACTGCCTCATTCCTTGTTGCACCAGTCAAGAACAGTCTATACAGTACTTGGATATAGCCTCCTAAACAAACCCATAACAACAGCATTCCAGTGGAAAAGTTAAATACATCATGTATAAATACTTATTAAATTATATAATGTGCAATAAGGGGAGAAGGAAATGTATATTCAACTATGTGACAGGTATTTCAAAGCACTACATAATTAGCTTTGTTTAGTTATTTTAATTTTGTTTTTATTGGCAAGATGCAGTATGAAAGAAAAAAATCTACTAATTAGATAGGAAGTTCCCCTGAAGACATCTATCAACTGTTTCTATTAATACAGGCAACTGTGAGTAAGTAGGTAGGAAGGAAAAACACTCAGAAGCAACTTTTAGTTAATTAAGTTGAGGTCTGGATGCAAAATACTTTTGTTCCATCAACAAAAGTTCAGTCATATTTCTAAGAAAATTGGTTTAAAGTTTATCATCAGAGTGAAAAATAATTCTAAAGCTGAAGGTTTTGGCAGACTTTACTTTCCACTGACTTTGTTTCTCATAACTTCAACACAGTAACACTGTATATTATCTCTATGGATTGCTGAAATCCATGGAGAAAGCTACTGTTGCTATTAGTATGTGTGTATACACAATTACAGGCACTACAAATGTTTAGTACCACTTGTTACTTGCACTCCTTGGCCAAGTCCAACTCCCAAGTCTGACTTGCAGACAGAAAACTAGAATATTTCTTTTCCTTCCTCAACCCACAAGTTTAAAAAGACCTCTCCTGGTACTCAGGCTGGTCAGCCACTAGTTCGTCTTGTAGCTTACCGAGTTTCTCTTATGCAGGCCAGGCTGTTGGTCAGTTGAGGTTGAATGGCGTAGGAATGCATTAACAGCCTCTAAGGAAAACACTTAGATTTGACTGGTTTCAGCAATACATAACTTGAAGGCAGTGTCCTCCGGTCTGGTCTTAATGATGCTGCAGAAAGCAAGGCAATAGCATTTGGGTTAATAAATATTTGCTCAATATCTGTAGTCTGTGCTCTGTTGTGGATGTGTAGCCCAGACTGGTAGAACTGTTGGCTGAAGATGAGCAGCTCCTTCATAAGGAGCCTCCATCAGCACCTGACATTGGATTAGAGTGCACACAATAAGCGTATCCGCTAAGCTTGGCTGGTTTGTTGATCTGTATGTGTTGAATGTAGAAATCTGCCTGGGCTTGGAGAGAGCACAAGAGGTAGCATGGACAAATACCTAAGCAGCAGAGGTGCTCTGGGAAACCAAGAGCCCACACAGCCTTGTGGCTGGCCTCTGGGAGAGCAGGCAGCCTAACATGGAATGTGGTTAAATGTGAAAATCTGAAGCACTACCTCCTTCAAATGTGTCTGGGGACCCCTGCAAGGCAGGTGGACTGCTGGCAGGGAAGGGAATGATGCAGAGCCAGTGTGAGGGAGATGGGGTAATTAATTAATGTGAGATGATATTTTTAAAATATTAACAGTTTATTAATATTAAATATTCAGAACTTGCATCACCCCCATCACCATTTAATAATAATAATGCCAGGCTCTTCGCAACGTTATGGAAACTATATACAGGTTATAGTTGGATCTAGAAATAACTATTAAATATAAACATTAATTGAACTGGATTTAAACTGGCAGAGAAGCTTTGCGGTCAGTACGCCACTTGCTCACTAGATGGACACAAGGAGCTACTTTCT
>VWYK01081519.1:0-14418 GCA_013399775.1 Semnornis frantzii | reverse complement strand
GGCAACAAAGCTGGTGAAGGGTACAGCGAACAAGGCTTACNAAGCTGGTGAAGGGTACAGCGAACAAGGCTTACAAGGAGCCACTGAGGGAACTGGGATGGTTTAGTCTGGGAAAGAGGAGGTTGAAGGGAGACCTCATTGGTCTCTACAACTACCTGAAAGAAGGTTGTAGCAAGGTGGGGTTTGATTTCTTCTCTCCAGTATCAGATGGTAAGATGAGAGGAAATGGCCTGGAATTGTGGCAGGGATGGTTTCTATTGGATAGTAAGAAAAAATTCTTTATGGAAAGAGTGGTTGGGCATTGGAACAGGCTGCCCAGGTAGGTGGTGGAGTCACCATCCCTGGAGTTGTTCAAGAAATGTGTAGAGATGGCATTTTGGGACCTGGTTTAGTGGACATGGTGCTGTTAGGTTGATGGTTGGACTTGATGATCTTGGAGGTCTTTCCCAAACCAAACAATTCTGTGATTCTATGATAGCCATATAGGCAGACCCAAAAATGCTCTGAAAGCATTTTTTCATTTCTGAAGGGTCTCACTGCACTCTACAGGAAGTAAAAAACCTAGAAGTTCTGGTATACCTGGCTGCATATAACCCTGTTATAATAATTTTTTTTTCTATTTGTCAAACATATTGTAAGAACCTGTCACCATTTATTAAGAAAATCAGCTCGTGTGGGAAGTAGATAGTTCAGCTTTCATTCTCTTCAGGGATGTAAACCATCCAAGCTGCTATTAAAAAGGATTTGAACTACTTCTCCTTGTTTGTTTTTGTTAAACAAATAAATGAATGTGCACATAAAAAAAAACCACCAAAACTGTAAAAGCTTTGATTTGCTTCTCTGCAGTACAAACTATGCAGGATTTATCTAGCTTTTGAATTTAAGGCAAGAAAAGATGGGTCTTTGAAGTAGTAATTTTCTTTGTTCTTCTGTTTGGGCTTCAGTATTACTCTGCCATACCTAGGTTTTTATACCTTTTCCCAAGGGTGTTCTGTCATTTGTGCTGCTTATCAGCAGTCCCTTATCTCTGTGCTCACCATCCTATGATTCTTTTTTTTTTTTTTCCTAAGCTCTTACCTTCCCTTTTTACATTACCACACTTTCATGGAAGACCTCATTTTCTTCAACTGGCAGTACCTTCTCATACATTCTGGGAATGTTAACTATTTTGATGTTTAATTGTAAAACTGAAGGAACTTTATTTCTTTGCACTTCATGTTTCATTTACCGAGATGAAAGCTTTTGTCACACTGCTTCACATTATGGCCTTACCTGTCCCTGTCTCCTGGGTCCTTACTCTTTTCTCCTAGCCACTTTTAGAAGCCTGTAAATAACTTATGCAGCCTAAGAAGTTAATATGCGTAGGTTAACTCTATGCTCAATAATGCTAAGTATAGATGGTTAGATCATCTCCCTCACTTGAGGTTGCAGTTGAGTGATTTTCTAAGGTGCTGGAGAAATGGGAACAGGGCCAATGGCTTCAAACTACAGAAGCACAAATTTAGATTGGATGTTAGGTACAGGTTCTTTACCGTGAGGGTAGTGGAACACTGGAACAGGTTGCTGGGGGGGTTGGTTGAGGACCCTTCCCTGGAGATATTCAAAGTGAGGCTCGGCAGAGCTCTGGGCAACCTGATCCAGTTAAGGATGTCCCTGCTGGCGGGGGGGGGGGTGGAGTGGGGGATGGAGTAGATGACCATTGGATGTCCCTTCCCACCTGGGTCATTCTTTGATTCTATATGGGGTATGCTGCAACACAAGTCATACTGTTGCAGCCTAGCAAATGTTCAAAATCCTTCATTCTCTGATCACCATTCAGATCCTGTATCAGTCTGCTGGTTATCAAAGTCCACCTTGATGGCCTCACTGAAATTTACTTCCTTTATCCTTTCTGTTTCAACCATTTACTATGGCTCCCCAAAATACTAAGATGATTCTCCTTGTGCATGAATGCATATAGAAGTTATTTTAAGTGTTCCCTTCAGGGTATCTGATACAAACAGACCTGCTGTCACTATCTAACAGGTCATCCTTTGCAAGAAATGTCAAATGGCAAAATAATGAAAATGTTGGCCCTCTCCTGCTGATAGTCCTCAGGATCAATTTTAGAGCTGTGAATGTGTCATCTTCAGATATTTTCCATCACTGGTCTGCAAATGGGTTTATTGCAACAGGATACTGCTGTATTTATGTATTTTTGATAATATTTATTACCATTATTATTCTAGACCCCCTGTTTCTTTCTATCAGGGTCCTTTAGCCCTTTAATGTTTCTTCACTGCACTGGAGATTAACCAGGCTTTCTGCCTTCTGGATAGATTTCTCTCGTTAGCCAGCTAGGATGAACACTGGCATCTCTGAGCGTGCTGGTATTCAGTTCCTTGAATAAAATGGCCCCCATGACTTTAAAAGATAAGACAGAATCCATATGCAAGGCAGCTTTTAGTCTGATGCAAATACTGATTATTATCCTTTGGTCCCTACGAGGAGTGGTTGAGGGAGCTGAGGTTGTTCAGTCTGGAGAAGAGGCTCAGGGGAGACCTTATTGCTCCCTACAGCTGGCTGAAAGGAGGTTGTGGCCAGGCGGGGGTTGGTCTCTTCTCCCAGACACCCAGTGACAGAACGATGGAACACAGTCTCAAACTGTGCCAGGGCAGGTTTAGACTGGATGTTAGGAAGAAGTTCTTCACAGAAAGAGTGACTGGCCGTTGAAACAGGCTGCCCAGGGAGGTGGTGGAGTCACTATCACTGGAGGTATTTAAGAGGAGGCTGGATGAGGCACTTAGTGTCATGGTTTAGTTTAATTAGAAGGGTCAGGTGATAGGTTGGACTCAATGATCTTAGGTGTCTTTTCCAACCTGGTTAATTCTGTGACTCTTTGATTAGAAAGGAATGTTTCCCTCTTTCTCACCGTGTAAGGGAGCTTTTCTTGCATTGTTAGATTGGGTTCACTTGAGAGAACTTGTCTGAATAATAATCAGAGACTCACATCTCATGACCCTTGCTTAGAGACTTAAAATTTAAGTCACCTGAAGCATTAACCCAGCAGCACAAGGTAATTAGAGAGCTTTCAAAAATTACATGCCTGTGTATTGTTAATTAATATAATGTGACTCAAGACAGGGGAACAGGAATTAACTATAAGGAACAATAAAAAGTAGAAAAGTGTAACAAATACATTTCAATCTATTTGAGTTATGTCCACCTCTCACCCAAATTCACCTTCAGAGTGAAGACTGAAAAGCACACCATTCTGTGTGCTCTTTCTTTCAGACATCTTGGTTCACACAAATTTGACTCTTTTGGAGCTGGCTTTGGAGTTTCTGGTGTGCCCTGTGAAACCCACCAAACTCCCAGACTTGTGTGTTATTACTGAGACAATGTGACACTGACACATTCTTTGATATGAAGAGTCATCATCCACACATAAATGTGGCTGTGAAAACTTCAGTGTTCAGTGATAAAGTCCTAGGTACAGAGTTAACACCAAAGAGATTAGATATCAGAAGGATGCTACAGAATTTAACTTAGCATCCTCTAGCCTTCAAATGATGCAGTGTGACACTGGAACAGGTTGCCCAGGGGGGTGTTTGGGGACCCATCTCTGGGGATATTCGAAATGAGGTTCGGCAGAGCTCTGGGCAACCTGATCCAGTAAAGGATGTCCCTGCTGACTGCAGAGGAGCTTGGGCTAGATGACCTTTGGAGGTTCCTTCCAACCCAGGCCATTCTGTGATTCTATGAATACTGATGTGAGGTAGCAGCTGGAGAGAGACTTAAAACACATTATGTTAATGAAGGTTAAGAGCTTATAAAACAGACTTGTTTTCAACATCCCTGAGAACTGTCTGGAATGCTAGGAGTCACAGCTCAACCTAGATTAGATCTATTCAGAAGACTGTCCTAGCCTGGATCTTTGTTTCTTGTTTACATCATAGTCTGACAAAATCTCAGGAGAGATCAGGCTTATATCCTCTGCTCAATATGCAGATGGTTTGTTTAGCAGCCGTGTCACAGCAAGCCTAGCTTCCCACTGATGGCATATGTTGCATACAGATTCTTCAATGAGCATCTGAGCTAAGGAATATACCATCTCATCTAGACAAGACAGATTATATTTATTAGCTTTCTCAGAAGTGGAACATGAGATATCTTTTCCTCTTTTCCCCCTCATACTCCTGTCTAACAGCAACGCTGGCTGCCACGTCTGTGGAGAGTCTGAGTGGTTGGTGCTTCCTGGACTGGCTTCACATCTGGCAATGTCTCTTCACCACATCCTGTGGGGGAACCTCCCTGGCACATGATCCACGAGCCAGCTTGAATCACAGAATCTAGGTTGGAAAAGACCCTCAGGATCATCAAGTTCAACTGTTATTTCTACCCTACAAGCTGCACCTTAAACCATATCCCCAAGCACCACATCCAAATGACCTTCAAATACACCCAGGGTTGGAGACTCCACCACCTCCCTGGGCAGCCCATTCCAATGCCTGACCACTCTTTCCATGGAAAAAATGTTTCCTAATGTCCAGTCTAAACCTAGCCAGTCGCAGCTTGAGGCCATTCCCTCTTGGTCTAACACTAATTACCTGTGAGAAGAGATCAGCACCAACCTCTCCGCAAGGTACTTTCAGGTAGCTGTAGACAGTGATGAGGTCTCCCCTCAGCCTCCTCTTTTTCAAATTAAATAGCCCCAGGAACTTCAGTTGCTCTTCATAAGATTTGTCCTTCAGGCCCTTCACCAGCTTCATTGCCCTCCTTTGCACTCATTCCAACACCTCAGCATCTCTCTGGTAATGAGGGGCTCAAAACGTAACACAATATTCGAGGTGCGCCCTCAGCAGAGCTGAGTACAAGGGGACAATCACCTCCCTACTCCTGCTGGATTTTTACCTTTGAATTTGATGTACAGGATACTGGGAAGCTGGTAGGGATTCAAAGAGAAGGGCAGAAAGGTGAGTTTAGTGGGAAAAAAAAAGAAAAATAATGCTTAACATGAATGTCTGAAGAACTTATCCCTTTAGCAGGATTAGAACAGCTAAATAAACCTTCAGTATAATTGCAAGACCTGGACCATTTTCAGTGATGATTTTATGATAATATAAACAGGCTTCTGATGATGCATGAGCTAGCTTGGACAATGAGGTCTATTACTGCAAGTCACTTTTACTAATATTTGAATTATTCCTTTTAACCTGACTGTATAATCAGTTGATGAGGTATTAGGGATTTACCTTAAAATCCCAAGAGAGCTGGGCATGTTCTTAGCTGGCTGTAGAGCTTACAAATGACTACATATATTGCATTCATTTTGTGCTGCATTGTTTCTCCCTCTCTGGAGATATTCAAAACCTACCTGGGTGCACTCCTGTGTGATCTGCTCTAGGTTATCCTGCTCTGGCAGGACTAGATGATCTTTCAATGTCTCTTCCAACTCCTAACATTCTATGGTTCTGTGATCCTGTGATTCTGTGACAAAAGATGGCCTCTGAAGCTGTAGGTACTCTCTGACTTGGAAAACCCAGCTTCTAAACCAGCCTCCTTCAGATCTGTGCAACACTTACACCAAGGCACGAGTGGTATGAAGTGGAGACTGGAAGCTCTAATTAGGTGCAGTACTGATGCAGAAAAATACTTGCCCTGGTGTGCCCTATTTTTCCCATTTCGAAAGCTGTCGTTGGTGTGGGAAATCGCAGCCTCGTATTTACACAGTGCAAATGGCTTTCCATAAAAGCAAAAGGCAAACAAGGATCTCTCAGGGATAGCTATGTGTCTTCACAGCAGAACTATGAGTAGTGACACAGGAAAAAAAACAAGGAATGAAAAGACCCAGCCAGCTAGCAGAGCCTCTCATTGATCACAAAGAGTAGGATGAGAACTACTCATGAGAACTACTCATGAGAATGAGAATGATGCTTTCCCAAGCTTTAAAATCAAAGCAACTCTTGGGATTATTTCATTTGAGCAGACATTGCCATAAGAATTGCTTGTCTTCTTCATCTCTGCATCTCTTTGCTCTTCACACTTTGGGAGTGCACCAGAGATATGAGGACAAGTCAGGAGGGAACTTAAGAGTGTAAAAGCACAAACTCCACATTTGAAAAGACTCAATAAATTTTATGCTGTAAAAATGCTGAACAGTGAAGCCTGATTAATTCAATAACCCAGAACTGATCAAACCTGCCGCTGCATCTGCAGAATAAGCAATGCAGCATTGGCACTGCAGAACTCCATTGTTTTAGTATGTCCAGTTCAATGCACAACCCTCTTTCTGAATGATTTTCCTTGTCAGACCCTAAATTCTTCCATCTAAGATAGTTATAATGACTTTAGTGCACAGTTAGAAGTAAGAAACTTTTAAGCCTCATTTATGGTGAAAGATCTTGTGGAGAAAAGTTCTCCTGGAGCTGATTCTGGCAAGCCACATAGAGAGCTTCAGTTAAGAGGTAGAGAATGCAGGGGTATTCAGGACAGAGTTTTCATTTCCATTTTGGTAGAGAGAGAGCAAGTAGGAATGTGTGTGCAGAGAATGGAACATCTGAGATCAGCTGTGAATGTCTAGTGCTTGTGAAGATGGAAATAGAATAGAGATAATTTAGCTAGCAAAAACTGTTTTGCTGCACAGAAGTTAGGATTTTTTCTTAAGGGAAGCAACAAATTATTTCTCAGAAATTGCTAGTAAAAGGGCGCAGGAGGAAGATACCCTGGAACCTCAAAAATGTCAGTTCATGTGTCTTAGCCAAAACCTTTTTGTTTGAATTAACTGGCAGGTTTGGAGTATAAGCAAAGATTTTACCAGAAGTTAGGAAACTCTATGTGATTGAACATTTCTCTCTTTAAAACTCACTCAATAACCAGAGGTCTGGCTTGTCCTCCAGCATCATCTGGGAATGATGCTCATCAAAACACCCACAAATGCATTCCAATAGTTCAGGAATCTCTCTCTCCCTGTAATCTCACTCTCACAGAATCACAGAATCATTCTGTTTGGAAAAGACCCTCAGGATCATCAAATCCAACTCAACGCTACTCTACAAGGTTCACCCTAAACCATATCCCCAAGCACTGCATCCAAATTACCTTGAAACACAATCCAGGGTTGATGACTCAACCACCTCCCTGGGCAGCCCATTCCAATGCCTGACTACTCTTCTCCTGAACGAAAAAAATTCCTAATATCCAGTCTAAACCTACCCAGTCACAGCTTGAGGCCATTCCCTCTTATTCTATCATTAATTACCTGTGAGGAGACCAGCACCAACCTATCCACAATGTCCTTTCAGATACCTGTAGAGAGCAATGAGGTCTCTCCTCAGCCTCCTCTTCTTCAAACTAAACAGCCCCAGCCCCTCCTCTCATCTTCTCCCACTTGAAAGTTTGTGAAACGGTCTCGCAAGAAAAAAAAATCTTTTTATTTTGGTTTCTATGACTGTATCTAATGTGGCAATCATCATCACATCCAAACACCTAATGTCCTGCAAAGCTGTAGGAAGTGAGCATAAAAGAAAAGTGAGTCAGACAGAAAAGAAGTCATGTTTCATACAGCTCAAGTTAAGACAATTATCTAATAGATCAGGACCTCTAAGCACTTAAATATTAATAAAGGAAATTATGTTTCCAAGTTTCTGGAGTCAATAAGACTTTGGGAAATACCATCACTTACAGTGATTTCTGTTCACGAAAATTATTTCCCAAGAATATTTGGTGCCCCCCCCGGCATGAGCTTAAAAACACATTCAGAGACCTCGCTCCAGAAAAAAATGGATGCTAAAAGAACTCTGCTGTGAAAGAACTCTGCGGAAAATGTTAGTGATGGGCTACATCACATCAGTTAAAACCCGTCTAAAACTGCAATGAAGATTACGTGAAAGTGATATATAATCAGTATAATGGTTACAGATATAAAAACGTTCTGTACTGTGTGTTCAGAACAAATGTCAATCAAACTTTGGATAAGAAGTCACAAGGAACAAAGAGTTTTTCTGTACAGGTAGGCTGGGACCTGAGCACAGAAAGGTGTTCAAGACCAAGGCAGAGCCCTTCTGATGTAATGCAATTACTAATGAGGAAGAATACATAGCAAGAGATGCATTTAATTTTGCTTCATACTCTGAGAAGACTAGAATGAATGTTCAGCCTCATTCTTAGTACCTGAACCAGTACGATCTTTTACAGTAATTTCTAGAAGTTGAAGTGAAAAGTTCACTGCCTTTAATACCTGTCATCCATCAACTCTTTTTGTCAAATCATCTTTCTTTCGCATCTTTTGCATCCAAGTTACACTAAAAAATCTAACTCACAAAGCATAAACCTTTCTAGCATTATTTGTCTACACTTCCTCTTTGATTTCTACACAAGGAGCAATATGTTAGCGCTGAAAAGTACTTGATGTACTGCAGCCACAGCGTATGGCTGGGGTCTCCTGCAACTCCAAAAGCCCTGCTGCTGGCTGTAGGAGTCACTGTCTTTAAGCTGCTCTTTGGTGTTCAGTTTTCATGGTTTGCTCCTTCTGTGATGCATGACAGGTTTCTGCAAAGAGATTCTTCCACATATAAATGCACAGACACTGAAATGACTGTCCCTGCTTGTTCAGAATTTAGGAATTAATACTTTAGGAATTAGTATTAAGTCTTCCGTTGACACCCAAAACTTCAGTGAGTGGAATGGACACGATTTGACTGTTTTTTGTATAGGAGGTTTGTTCTTTGATATGGATCTAAAAGCCGATAAACTGGCACAGTGGAGCTGTCACCAAGGCTTCAACAAGACTTCTCCGGAAAGCAAGTCTCACTGCCTGCTGTACCTCCCACCTTTATTAACCAAGCCTATGTCAGATAAAAATCCTGTTTCTTCCCAGGAAACATTACTGACTTTTCAAACCTATTGCTGAGCCTCTGTGTCACGACCAGACATGTTGCCACAAGGTTGACAGACCTCAACACCCTGTAGGCCCTAGTTTTGCACACCATGAGGGGCCACAAAGTGATGGACTTGTATGTCTGTCTCTTCATTCCTGAGAGATAGTCCTAGCCATCATTTATGGTCACCTACTTCCCATCAAAAAAGTGGGCATTTTGGCCCCAGGTAGCACACATGGATGAACATTAGAGGAGTCAGCACCTGTGGACGTAAAGGGCCTGAACTGCTCTGCTGGGAAGTGTTCCTGCTGTCCTAGAGCATCATTGCCCCTCCCATGGCCTGTGTCAGAGGGGAGGAGGTTAGTCATACGCCCTGGAGCCTCACCACCTTGACCCCACAAAAGACTTGCTGTGATGGAAAAGGCTTCAGGGGCCACCAGCTGTAGCAACCATGGAAAGGAGGTCTGCATTTGACAATGCTGCTGGGACTGTGTGGCTAGTTCTGCCTACTGTGGGTTGCTGATTCAGGGCAGACATCTGTGGGCAGATCTGAATGACCTCTGCTGGTGGTGTTCGTACTACATGACAGCAAAGTGCATGCGTGATGTGCCCAAAGGCACGTCACAGGGCATGGAGCATGTGAATAAGCAGAGACACTCAGGATCATTTGAAGGCCTGTATTTGGTGGCAGAAGCCAAACTGCAGTTATCTCGACTGTGCTGTGTATAGAGAACAATTCCCCGAAGACCCCTCAGCTGGTTTGCTATGAAAGGTCCCAGACACAACGATTTGTCCTCACACCTGAAGTTTCCTCTCTGGTGCCTACACAAATTGTGGTATCACATCCTGATATGGATACAACATTTTTTTCTAGTTAATAAATCTCAAGTCACAGCTGTTACTCTCTCAGGATGTCTGAGCAGATCCAACATTTCTTATATGCTCTTCTAAATTATAAAGAATCACAGAAGCATTCTGGTTTGAAAAGACTCTCAGGATCACCAAGTCCAACCAATATCCCTAATCTACAAGGTTCACCCTAAACCGTACTCCCAAGGACCACATCCAAACAACTTTTAAACACATCCAAAAGATGTGGAAGTCTGGGAAAACCAACTAAAATAAATATTATGCTGTTTCCTAGCAGGTGAGAATGTTGTTTTGCTACCCAAATGCCACTTATGTTTGTTTGACTAATAAATGCTTATCTCACTGTGTGAAATATCCCCTTGCAAATCCTGAGTAACAAAGGATACCCGTTGTCAAGTTTCTCTGATATTTTAAGATTTATTTATGGGCAATCTGCACGCTAACAAGCATCACAAGGCTTAAGACTAGTTCTTAAACAAAAGCTGATTGCCAAATCAGCCCTTCTGGATATAACTTGATTAGCTGCCAAAGTCCCTCCTTTACTTCTCAGGATGCTGTGAAAGACACTAAAGTAATAATAGAAAATTGCAGATTTAATTAACAAGACAATTTCTTTCTTTTTGGCCATTTCCCCACTTAATAGGGGCTCTTATAAACAGAAGACATGAAATCAGATGTATCATCTCAATCAGCTTTTATTTCTGTATCATGGCAATATATGCTGGAAAATGCCCTAGAATCCTACACCTACTCTAATCTTTATAGTACTGCCTCTTCAAAGGGTCAGTGGCCACTCTGTGTTGTCAGTGCATTCCAAGTGACTAAGAGCATCTTCAAGATGATCAGTGTCATAGGATCAGATGTTCTTACTGTGCAGTAAAGATGTTAAATTATTACAGTTTGGAAGAAGATGGTATCAGCTGGATCCCAGAGACCCATAGGAACTTCTTGCCCAAGGAACTGACCTTGCTCTGGGGTCTTCTCTGGCACTCTATCTGATTAGTCAGCATGCAGTTCCTTAGGCATCATATATCTTCATTAAGAGAATCTTCATTAAGCTCTTCATGAAGAGCTCTTCATTAGAGCTCTGTGCCGTGGAAGGCCTAGGCAGGCCAAATTGGGCTTATACCTTTCCTGGCTTGCCCAGGCATGTTTTTCTCCTCTCCCTCCTGCTGTTTTGGGGAGAGCAACCGCGGGAAAAGGGACAAAGGGCCTGGAGCCGCTAAGTCTGGGGTCTGTGGCCTGCCCAGACCCTGTTGTAAACAAGGTGCACACGGTTGCCTTGTGCAAGGCTGTGTTCTGCCCAAAGCAAGGGTAAAGCACCATTATTAAATGGTGATCGGGGTGATGCGAGTTCTGAATATTTAATATTAATAAACTGTTAATATTTTTATATATCGTCTCGCATTAATTAATTACTCCATCCCGTTACACTCTGCTATGAATAGATGGGAGACTTGGGCGACGTTATGTGTACATCTGGATCAATTTGATGTGACCACCTCGGTCTCTGATGGCTGGGGAGACCAGATGCTATAGTTTAGCTTCAGATATAGGCTGAATGGAGGAAAGGTATGGAACAGAGGCAAGGCCCCAGGGGCAGAAGACCCTTGAAAGGCAGAAGAATGGATGGGAGCTACTTGCAGAGGTAGAAAGAACAAAATGGAGTGATGAAGAGACAGGGAAGTAGAGAGGAGCTGGGGGAGAATGAGGTGTCCTATGAAAGCCATGTGTGGGGTTGCTTTGAGCAAGATGCCCCTGATCCATCCAGCTGCAGTGGTGATGGGCAGCATGAGCCAGACTGAGGCCACATTGAGGTAGTGGCAATGGATAGGCTCTGTGAATTCAGATGTGTTGCTGCTTTCTGGGGTGGCAAGAGAAACCCCAGCTGCAGCAATGCCCCCCCCCCACTTCTGGTGTGCAGACACCAGTTCCTCCTTCCTTCCCTGCCTGACGTGGTCCTCTTGGAGCTATCACGCTCCTCTCCATGGCCATGAGGACTTTTCTGCATGCTGCTAAAAATACATCTGATGTGGCCTGGCATGGTAGAGTAATAGTTTTGGGGTTTTGTGCTCTAAAGCACTGCCTGTTGCTGTTTTACTCAACAGTGCAGAAGTGTTCCTGCATGCAAGATGTACATGCAAGATGTAGCTGGGTGTTTAGAGATGGTAGAAGTATTATTTGTCTTGTGGGAGGTAAAAAATGCTCTGGCTGGTTTCGAGACATTGATTTGGATATTGCCTACCTCCAGGAAAGCTCTTTTGTAGTATAAGCTGCAAGGTTTATTCCAAAACTCTAGATCATGAGGAAGTGGATAGAGCACTCTTAGCTACCAGCAGATGATGGAGTTGGGGACATGAGATGAGAGGGAACAGCCTAACTTGCACAGGGTAGCCAGGGAGCTTCCAACCTAAGCCAGGACCCTGCTCCTCAGGGCAATGAGCATGCTGAGCATTTAACGTTGCTTCTGCAGAGAGCTGGCTGCAGCCCTGCACTCCCTAGCAAAGTCATCTGTCTGCTTTTAGATGGTATTTCTTGATGAGTCATCCTCCCAAATATAAGGAAGTAGAGCTGGCAATTCAAGAAGATAGGTTAAGGCAGACTTTCCAGGGCCCTGTCCTGCTCCTTCCTAAGCCTGGGACAAACACAGCTATTTGTCTCAGAGCTGCATGGGAGAACTGCTCCTGCTAGAAAATTGCTTCCTGGGCCTTGCTGTTGCCCCATTAAGCAATATGATAGGCTAGGGAATTGTGGCTGTGTTTTCATTTGGGGACCAACTAATGCATAATGCCACTACTGTTCCTGTGCTGGTGTTGTTTCCCCTAATGGCATACTGATTGGATAACACTAATGGCACTCTACTTAGAATAGGATTTGCTGGGATTAGTCAGTTTCTGCTCATAATAAATAGCTTAATGTTTCAGCCTCTATACAGAAATACATTGTGGCTGCCCTCGACAATGTTCTTATAAGTGTTCAGACTGCCTCTACAAATCAATTATATCCTATGAGAATAATATAGAAAAGGGTATACAGTGTGTTTGGAAAGTCAGTGACTTAAAAATGGAAGACCACAACTCCTTCAAAGCATTTTACAGTGTGGGCTGTGCTTATGATACATCCATGAAGTGTAAATGGAGCAAAAGAGACATCCCTAAGCTTAATTATAGGCCAGGAAGACAATAATTCATTTACCTACTTTGTTAACTTGCTCATTGCAACAATCAGTCTGATAATATGAAGTTTCTTAACCAACTTGCAAAGCCCATTAATGATGTATTTTGATCTCAAGATATGTTTAGAAATTAGTTTTACATCAAGGTGTAACTGCAGTTATGTACAGAAAGCTAACAAATCCAAAATCTCAGTAGTGATGGGATTTACCTAAGCTCTGAAGGACTCTACCAAGGCACAGCACAAAATTCAATACACGGATTTAAAAGATATTAATATTCAATTAACTGAAACATTTATTAAAATGCTTTACTTCCTTCAATATCATCACAATTTTATCCTCTGCTATTCAGAGTAAGGGAAATGGTTTACCATGACCATTTTTGCTGGGTTTTTTTCTGTTCTTTTCCCAGAGCTTTCACTTGACACTGCTGTGAAGCAGATATATAGTAGTGTTTTGGTTGTCAGTGACAACTGGCAGGTTTCTAATCCTGTATTTTGCTGGCCTAACATTTCCTTCTACAAAGCTACAATCAGCTCTAGACTGTTTCTGGACAATGAAGTCTGCTGCAGTTTAATTTTGCTCTAGTAGCCTGTCCATCCTGCAGGCCTGTCTTGCAGAAGTTCTCTGTAGAAGGCTCTAGCCAATTCTCCAGTCCAGATAACCTGACACTCAGTTGGGACACCTGAATGCTGTGTGTTGGAAATCTGAAGGCTGAAGGGTTGGTGGAGGTGAGGTGATCAGTGAGTGAGGTGGTTATTGTTTGGTCCAAGAGCTTTGGTGGTCACTATTCTTACAGGTCCCTCCAAGGTGGAGCTTAAGATGTGGACAGGACAACTGATCTTTATATAAATGATAACTCACAGTGGAGCTAAAGCTTTCATATGGAGAAGGCCATTTAGGAACTTTTCTGAAGCTACTGCGCTAGATGAAGCCATTCCTGTAACCAAAAGCATAGTAACTGTTTTATGGAACTTTGCAAGCTAAAACTGCTACCCCTGTAGCAACAAATTCATCCTGAGCTAGAGAAAACTGCAATGACTGCAACCATAGGAGAAGTATTTTGTAGTGGCTCTATTGGCAATTAAATAATTGGTGAACTTCAACACACTGTAAAAACAATGTCAAGATTTCCCAGTCTTACATTTATAAGCTTTTGGTTCAACTGCAATATGATCATTTTTTCCAACAGAAAAAAAAAAAAAGAAAGAAAAAATATCAGCCTTATTTTCTGTGGACTTTCATTCATCTGTGACCTGTTAAATTATACAGACAAGACTGTTTAGTATAGCCCTTGCAATGTAGACGTATTTTGCAGACATATTAAATATGTCTGCCTTTTGCAGACATATTAGAAGTCTATATTAAAAGTCATGATCATAACTCTTTTAGTTGAAAATCCTGGAATTACTGGACCAGATAATATACATTTTATTTAAGAAATGTAGCCATAGAAAGAGTGGATTTTTGAATGGGAAGTCTGATGGAGTGAAGGAATTATAGAATGGTAAGGTT
>VWYK01081487.1:186-10648 GCA_013399775.1 Semnornis frantzii | reverse complement strand
TCTAAAGCAATGACATCATTCTGTGAGTATGCTTAATAAAAGTATGGGCTTTCTTATTTATTATTATTATTAAACACATGGAGATCTAGCTGAAAAAAAAAAAAACAGAACTAGATTTTAACAATAAAAATGAAAGCCTTTTTGTGAAAAACTTACTGAACTTCACATGTTAACCCAGCAAGTTAATTTCTTTAGCTTTCCATAATCAACCTATACAAAAGCATTTTTGCTTCACAAAGGACCAGAAGAACTTTTCTCTACTGTGAAATACTCAAAAAGCCTGCATGAGACCTGACTCCTTTGCTGTGTACTTGAGTGCAAAATACCTCTAGTGGACAGCATACCTTGAGAGTTTGGCTCTGGCAATGTTTCTCTAGCCACCAAATGCATCACTGTTGTTTTGCCAAAAGGAAGTTTTAATGCTGCAAAAAGAGAAAGGGAGGTGTATTAATACGTTGCAGCATTCATCTTTCTTCCAAATACCCAACTGAAACTAATATTGGATTAGCAGTTGTTCAGAAGTTCATACGATCAGGTCTGAATCACTTAAATGGAAGTATAAAGGTGTTTCTGGTTGAAGTTTTATGTATCAGGGTCTTGGGACCTAATAATTGCCACTTAAACAACTGTGTCCTTAGAGACATGATATTTCTGCTAGGAAAACAGCCTTCCTCTGTTATGTAAAAGTGGGTATTCATACCAAGACTCAGGTTCCAAGTACTCTTTATTGATATGGTTGGGGGAAAAAAAAAAAATCTAACTAAATTGTCATTCCTGAGACGTCCAAATACTGAGCCACTATTGCAAAACAGATTTTCCCAAAACACACTGATCCATGATACAGGTTTTAAAAAAAAACATGTCTGTTTCTTGCCTTTAAATGTTTTAAATTTGCTATTTTCACATGCAGCTGCTGATGTCACAGACCAATATTAAAAGTCGGATAAAAAAAAATTCACAATGCTGGCTTGGTGAGCTTCGGTAACACAAAAATAACAAAATTGGAACTTTCTGAAGTTGGTTCTACTTGTTTCTGATGTTAAAATAATGGTTTTCATGCTCTGATCTACACATACCAACATAATGTTGTATTTATGGCTGTATAAAACTGCATAACACTTATCAAAACTTCTACTCTCCTTAAAGGGAAAGGATTCTCTGTTGCTCATTGTATTTAGCAGACCCCCATTGCCAGATTCAATATTCTGAACTTTGACTTCTTCTAATTATTTGGTTGGGGGAAGTTATTTCCACAAGTTTTTTACATAAGTGGTTTTATCTCCTCTCCCCAGCTGCTTTATTTTTCTCAGAAATGTAAGGTAAAGATGCTCTGAGTTTTGTCATCCTTCCCTTATAAAGGAAAAAAAGAATGTTAGTGATGAATATAAGAAGAATTTAACCCTAAATACATAAATACTTCTGACTTGAGTAGAATTTGTTGTCTCAAATTCTTCTATTTTCTTCTGTAGAAGTCTTCTGTTTTCACACGCCAGATACCAAGACATTTTAAGTGAATAAACGAATAATGAATGTCCAACAAACCTGAAGGTAACTGAAGAGAAAAATGCCTCTATTTTAAATAGCAACAGAAGAGTCAAAATTCAGTGCTAAAAATTTCAATTAATAAACCTTGTATTTGGTTACTACATGTCTTCAATACAAGCTGAGCTACAACAGTGCTATTATTCATGTTTATTGCCTGTGCATCTGTCTGAAAAAAAAGAGTAAGTTATGATTTAAACACAGGTGTAAGCCTACAGAGGGATACACAGCTCCACAATCTTCTTTGAAGTGGCTCTGGGTAAAGCCATCTCTACAGATGTTCAGATTTTAGTTTATGAAGTCAGTTCCTTAGGTTTTCCTGAGGCATGGCCTGTGCCAGCAACTAGAAGTTACTGATAGCTCAGTTTGACAAGGATTAAGTATTTTGGATACTTGATTCTGTCAAACAACTGAAAACTCTGCAAAGAGCATATTAACAGCCTTGTAAACCCAAAGAAAAAGAGCTGTCTTCATGATAAACTCTTAAGAAGCCATCACAGAAAGAGCAAAGTAATACCAACTAATCAGATTAGGGATGTTTTTTCTAGTATCAAGATACTTGAGGAGACTTGATTAGTGAACTGTGGAGATGAAACTCTTACAGTAATCAAGCAAAAATATGCTAGTATTCCATTAACTAATTTCAGCTTGTATAGTTCACACAAGTTCTTACTACCTATTTCCACCTCTTTGCTTGGAGCACCATGACAATCTGAGTACCCTAACCTATGCTCACTAATCTTTCCTTGCTCTTGTCTTCAGTCACTCACTCCTTTCTTTACCTTAAGCTATACTTCTATTTAACTCTTTCCTCATGTGTTTAATTCCACTTTTATTCCAGATTTTCTATTGTCAGCCCTCTTTTGGCATGTCTATAGTACATGGTGGGTTGGCTTTCCTTCTCTCTTCCACAATAAATATGGAAGTAAAATGTTGCTGCTTACCATTATCTATGAAAAAAAGAGCTGCCAGTTATATGTCACCTCCCTAATTAATATTATTTCATATCTGCAGACCAAAAAAATCAGCTGAAGGATGAAATTTTGTATTGGGAGCTGAACAACAGACTCTGCCTTGCTAGCTAACTCCCTAACCCTTCACAGAGGCAGGGCACAACAGTGTGCCTCAAGGATCACAGGCAAATCTGGCACAGCAAGCTTTACAGGCAGGTTTGTTTTTCCTTACCACTTCCAAAGCCATTAGCCCTATCAATCCTCTAGGGACACACCATTCAGAGAGGCTGGCAAAAGAGATGGTTTCTTTAAAGGAAAATTTTCTACTCAAAAAGCCAATTTTCCCTATCAATTTGTCATTTTTTGATGCTTCTTAAATTCCTAAGACACTACGTAGATATGTGAGGTTACATCTAGAACATTACAATGTCATTTTAAAATATGAACAAAAAATGGACTTTTGTTGAAGAAGAAAGCACTGAACTGTTTCCTTGGAAACTTTTGTTTCACTAGTTGGTAAAGTGACTTTCAGTACACACTTGGTCCAAATTCCAGTCAATATTTCCTAATTACCTAAAGCAAATAAAACAAAGTGCTGTAACAGTTACAGAGAGCTGCAGATGGAAAAGCATAATGGAACTCTATTGTAACAGCATAGGAAACTAAATATTGTGTTTAACAAGAAACTCCCCCCACCCCCCTCTTTAAAGATAACTAGTTCACTTGGGGTTACATCTAACGAACACCACAAACTGAAGCAACAGTCTTTTCAGGTTGCTTCATGATTAGCTGTTCCCCTTTTGGCTGTATAATCTGACTCCAGATAGCTTCATTAGCACTGAATGAAGCAAGCCTATGTTTTGGGGATTCTTTTTCTTAAAACAATATAGCAACAAAAAGATCTCTGAAAAGCACTAATGTAGATGGAACATCCTTAGGGTAAAAATCATAGTGATTAAATTGCAATGCATGAGTGATTTAGCGTGAACTACAATGCCCTGAATCCAAGTGAGTGTTCAAAATCCACAGACCTGAGTTAATGCAATAGTCAACAGCATGCAACTATTTTTTTTTCACAGCTCGATTTGTTAAACAATATATTACATGTGTTAAACAAATATTCAAACCTATTTTGCATTTAGATAAACATCACTAAAGGGAAGTGGTGGTCAAGAGTAACACCTAGGGATGAATGGCAAAGAAAACTCCATTTAGCTATCCTTGCTTGGAAAATATAAGGTAAAACTAGCACCTTATCAATAATTGGCAGATTTGATCTGAGCCATAACATTCGTCTTTCAACCGTATTTCAGCTGTTACTAGCTGTGCTCATTGGCACCTGGTAAACATACTAATTAAGGAGTGAATAAAACTGTCAGAGTTCTCCCAGCTGAACTGACAATGATCTCGTTTGTACATACAGCAGCATTAAGCATTGATTTATATGGAGAGTAAATCTATTCTAAAAGTACACCACTAGTCAAAATCGGTAACAGTGGCGAGTGAATCAATGGCTGTGTCATTTCAGGCACTTCTTCATGGAAAGACCATCATAAGCACTCCAGAAATATTCTTCTCAGGTTTATCTTAACATTTTGTTATTGTATTGCACTTGAGGACCAATGCATGAGCAATGTGAACACACAGAGAAAGCAAAAGCATTATTTTATTTTTAAAGGAGTGCAGAAAAGAGAATAATTTTGTTTAGTCATGGATATATCTGTTATTCACACTGACTGCTTTTATCTACAAATGGAAAGATTACTGTTACAGATTTGTCTGGTACATCTACCAAGGCTACCCACCAAAATGTATCGCTGTGGGAAATGACTTGCCACACGGGGGCATAGTTGAATTGCATTTCCTCAGCATATGAAGCGAAGCCATTTACTTTTGTTTTCGCATAACTATGCAATTGTATCCCTGGGAGAGCACTGGACGGCAAGAATGCTTCCCCTCATTCTCATTCATATGGTGTCTTCCTTCATTGCACTGAGATTTAAAGTATTGTTTAACAATAATCATAATCTTTACCAAACTTTTAAAAATACTTTACACATTTATGAAGAAGCTTATCCTGCGAGTGCAGTGTAAGGCTGAAGGAATGAAGTATTCAATTTTGGAAAGACAACAAATAAAAGCTGTATTACTGTTTCTTATAAAAAAGGAGATTTGACTTGCCAGGTGGTACCTCCCAAAGTTTAAGGGCAAACAGCAAGCCATATTGTGATCTAGAACAGTAAAGCAGTATTTACTGCACTGTGAATAAATATCACCTTCACCTGGCTGTAATATGTATGAAAATTATTTTCATACCTCCTAGTGTCACATTGCCATGAAGAAACCTCCCTTGATAAATAAGCCGCAAGATATTTGGACTGCTGACTTGTTCTTCCTCCCAGTCTGAAAAGAGAGAATTTTCACAGTTATGTTGCAATAAAAACACCTTTTGTTACTACTCTTGCCTTTTACCCAGGAAGAAAGCTAAGAACAGGATTCTCTTGCAGGAAACACTGCAGAGAAAGCAAAGACTGCAGATACACAAAGATAATTCAAGGCTAGCAGCCCTGAAACCTGTTTTTTAATTATTTGACACTGGGCATGGAAACACATAATTTTATGCCTGCAAATGTAAATATTACTAACTTACTACACTGATTGCCTGAAGTATTTACTACATATACAAGTCCTACACAAATATGTCATTGAGATATTTGCTACATATTTACTACATATAAAACATTTCATAAAATATTTCATCAGTCAGTTCCCGAGGCTTAATAGCCACTTGGTTAAAACTGCCTTAATTTCCTCCCCTTCAGAAGATTCTCAAGCCATATCCCTGACCAGTTAGTTGTCTATCTGGAGCTACTCTCGAGAAATGCAAAGCAGCCACACACACATCCGAAGGGCATTTTGAAACAGGATTCTCAGCTCGCAGCACTGAGAACGCTGGGCAGGCTGCTCCGCGGTGTTCGATGATGGCCAGATCCGACCGGTTAAACGTCCAGAGGGGGCAGTGACCTGAGCAGCCCCAAAGCGCCACCGTGGGCAGCCGGAACAGAGGGCTTCTCACAGAACACACAACGACTGATACATTTTAAGGAACTTCTCAAAGGACAATCTGTGGATGTTTTTAATGTGGCAAACAGTCACTCAGGAAAAGCAAGCATGCATTTTCCTGTAATGCATTTCCTATAATGCTTAAGTCATCATCAATAATTTATAAGCTTAAATGATATTTTCCTTCTCTTTTACTATTCCCACTTACAATGTGACCGACAAATAAATACAAACTTACTTTCTTTCGGAACAAATATTATAAAAACTTGAAATGCTGAATTTCAATGAACTCTCTGGGAATACAACGTCTTCTGTTTCTTAGCTGACCAGATATCTGGCAACAGCTGTTCACAAACGTTCGTTCTTTCTGCTTTTGTAGTGCTTGTATACCAAAATGAATATTCAGCAAAGGATCAGGAAAAGCAACAGACACCAACCTGTTCACTGGGAACATACAATTAACACAGAGGCAGTAGCAACTGGCACCATGAAATACGCAGAAATGAAAAGAGGAGAAGGGGGAAACATCTAAAATAAAAGCCACGGCTGCAGAGAGTGTACAGAGAGGCATCTGGTGCAAGAAAGAGGGCAGGCGGAGAGGTAGGCAGCACGAGTCACTGCAGCCCGGTGGAGGAGGCAGGGCTGGCATCCACAGCAGAGGCTACAATATCCCCAGGTGCTGCCATGTGCCTAGTTTATAAGATTAGATCAAATTAGGCAAGCAGAGCTATTTGAATTTCAAGTATTTCCACTCAGGGTCTGATTCAATTGTCTTGCAATTCAAGCACATTCCCTTTTTGCTGCTCTGCTGGCTATGACAAAGATATGTTATTACCACAGTGTTAGAGGTAAATGATATATTGGAATATAACAAACTTTTTTTTTTCCAATCCATAGGTTTGAACTCCACTATGCTATGGCTGTAGAGAGGCAAGGTTCAGCCAGTTCACAGTGCTATAATGACGTAAAACAGTAATCAAAAGAAGACAGCCTGTATTTTGGCACAGGTATTCGCTCATTGTTAAGCTGCCAATTTACCCATCCTTTTAATTCCTGCTTCTTGGCTGACAGGCTGAAACATTTCTTCCTGACATATTTTCAAATTTTAATTTCTGCTGATGACTAAATGAACCAAGGAGAAAATATTTATCTACAACTTTTTTTTTTACTTTTTTTTTTTTTTTTAAAGTTAAGTGAGAATTGCTTCGCGAGAAAAAAATTAACACCATTTAGAAGAAAACATGGGGAGGAGGAAGAGCCCAAGTACTTATCTAGATAACAGACATTAATATAAATTTGGTGGTTTCCACTACAAGTCAAGAGATCCTTAATTAACAGCTGTATTGCCAAAAGCAGAAGGTTTACTTTAATCCTGACAACGTGTGACTGAGGCTATTTCATGACTTTTATTTTCCCCCCTCACAAGATCACAAGTCAAAGTGGAAGCAGAAATAATTTCATGTCATGCCTTTTTCAAGGGAACTTCAGTCCTCATGAAAATTTCTCAGTCCTGTAGTAAAGAAAAGCAGACTCAGTCTGAAACCAGCTAGTGGGCTAATGTTTATGAAAACCTATATGCTATTCTGAAGTATATTTCTCCTCAGTCTTTTAAATTGACACTACTCTTCTTTGCACAGGCAATTAAATATTCATCAAGATTTACAGCACTCCCTTGGGAGAGCAGGTATTTGAACTTAGGGAAAAAAACCTGAGTACGAATAAAAACTGTTCTGCCTTTACTAATATAGATAAAAGTACACAAAGAAGACTTCATCACAGCTATGTTGTACGCACATATTAAAATACGTATGGCAGCTACACAAATAATATATCAACCAAATTTCTTAAGAGTGAAAGTATTTTACACCTATATCTAATACTTCAGAGGACTAAAAGCCTCATCCTTCATTGCACCTTCTATTAAGTACATACTGCTGCATCCCAGCAAAACAACAAAGTCCCCTGAAATTCTGTTCTTCTTCACCTCGAAGACCAGTTTAAAGCCTAAAAAATGGATTATCAGCACTTTTTTTTTGCATGAATCATCATCCATCATCTCTCTGATAAATGCAGTGCAGAAACAGATGCTGCAATGTTTTAGTTTGTGTAAAGAGTAGCCTTTCTTAACATCAGAACAGCAACCTAGACGAAACTTGCACCAAAAGAAGCATTTTCTTTCATTGTATGCAATACTATGTCTGTGTTTCGGCTGTTTTCCCATGATAATAGTTGGTGAGAACAGAAGCACTTCGTCTTTTGTGGAACTATTTACATATGTGAATACACATCTCAGGTTTTCAGTTTCATTTTCAGAGGCTAGTAGTCCTGCACAGCACCAAATATTATTTTAATGTCTCTTTAAAAGTTCTTTTATATTTGTGGGTTTTTTTTTTTCCCCCTCCTTCCTGGTAAAATATAACTATTACAGATCCTTTCCAATATAGTTCAGTAAGGAAGAAGTCCTTCAGACTCAATTTCACTAATGCATTCTTCTGACATGCCATGTTTTACATTAGCTTACGAAAGAACTTTTGTATTTCCAACATTTCCACACGTTTACTTCATCCTCTAACAAAACTGATCAAGGAAAGTGTCTAACGATAAAAGGAAAAAAAGTACTTCAGTCTGGGGGAAAAAAAATTAGAAATTAAGTAGGAAACAGTCCAGACATCTAAGTATCTGCCCAACTGAAGAAATAGGGAAAAGACAATGACACAATTGTGTTTCCATGTAAATCTATGCTCCAATACACAATAAACGTACTTAATTTGAATGGTGAAAACAGAGATTGGTTTATTGACACTTTAGTCTGAAAATACAGGGAAGCTACTAGCTCATCATTTAGAAGCCAAAGCCACACATGGATACTCACCCATGGGCCAGTTGTCATACACATGTTTTGCAATGTCTGCAGCAGAGTCATTTGGTGAGAACAGGAACTCTTTAGTTTTCCCACTTACCAAGATGAGGCGCAAATTTATCTGGAAAAAAAAACCAAAAAAAACCATTAGGAAAGTATCCAAAGAACACTTTTAAAAAAAGAAGAAATTTTAAGCTACCAAAAACTTGTCATAGGTTTTAAAAGAAAGTGCCAAAGTGACTCAAGAAAATGCTTCAAGATGGTGTTAAAAATAGGGTCGAAGAGGTCAATAAAATTGCTTGTTTACACTTAACCTAAGAAGATGGAATTCTAACAGCTGGCATTTTTGATGATAAACACCAGAAGATTCTGATAGGCAGTGAGTGAACCAACTGTGTCATTCAAAAAAAAAAAAAAAGCTTCCAGCAGAGTATATAAAAATTCCAGTCAATACACACTGACAGCATATTTTATTGAATGAAAAAGAAAAATGTAAGCCTGAAAAATTAACCCACAGTCAGGTGGCATCCTTCCTCAGTCCCTGCTGCCACAGAAGTTCAATCTGTGCCAGCTGTATGAATCCAAATTTTTTTTCCACCACTGTCTTTCACTACAAGTAGACTTTTTTGAGCTCCAGAGTAATAACACTACATCACAATGTTTCTGCCACTTTCTTTATACAACCATCAATATCTTAGTTTGTAATTTTCCTCTCTTCCATTTGGAAGTTACCAAATACAATTCCTTCTCCATGTAGCATTAAAATAACCTGTATGAAGAGCTCATTATAGTATTAATTACCATGCAAGAGAGATTATATTTTGGCTCCTCAAGTAGCTGCTAGCAAGGTCACAAAATGTGTCTGTCTACCTAGCACTTACCAATGCCCCAGCAAGTTTCAGTCTAGTTGCTTTTGTGTTTTGGCCTATAAGCCTAATCTGCATCAACTTTTGGCATACTAACTGCTCAGATACTTTTTTTTTTTCAAATTGGATTCTCAAACTGTGGCTTTCATTTTAAGTTAAGTAGCAACAAAGCTTTCCTTGTTGGAATTCAATAAACTTTTCTAGATTAAATAAAAAAGGAAAAGAAATGAGAGTGATGGTCAACTTCTGCAGAGCCAAAAAACTCATCACATCATGTTCACTGAGGATGGCAGCCCTGCCTCAGTTACCTACTCACCACTTATTTCAGAAGCTCTCCAGATCATGCCTACTCTCTCTTGCCTTGGATTCATCCCACCTATCTTTAAGCACCTAATGGAGATATCCACATTACAATCTCTTATCACCCTGCACACTTCAAGGTCAATGAAGAAAATGGCCCCTCCATAAAGCAATTCAGTCTCTATTTCAAAGTGAGGCAAGAATAAAGAGTTAGTATGAAAGGACTAGGTTCCCTTCTCTGACTCCCTGCTAATGCCCTTCAGAAAACAGAAGTTCTGCCATTAGCCCAGGAAGGAAGCCAAGTGGAAGCTGACTCTGAGAAAGCACCGCAACCACTGTAAGAGTGTTGCTGCATACCAGAAAATTGCCAAAAGAAAAATAATTTTTCAACCTTAAAGGAGAGAAACTGCAGGAATGCTGTTTAGTCAAAGGCAATTATTCACCAAATTCAGAGCACATTTAGCTATAACACTAAGGTTCCATGTTCATTGATATTTCCAAAATGATTAAAGAACTATTTTCAAATCTTATCAAGATTTGGCAGAAAGCAGATCAAGTTCCACTATCCCTGTTTATTCCAAAAACCTAACTAATGTAATTACATCTTCAAAATGTTATGCCTAAAGTTAACGATGGCTAGACTATGTCCACTTGTTTTGCTTGCATTGTCTTTCAGATTAAGTAAGATACATACATAGTGTCTAAGCTAAGGTGGAGACCTGTGTATCTATAGACAACACTTCAGCTATACTACTCAAAAGCAACTCTTCAAGATTTCTCTAGTGAGATAACCATTTCCACACTGAGGGGAGACCATTATCAATCTCTGCAACTACCTGAAGGGAGGTTGGAATGAAGAGGGTCCAGCCTCTTCCTGG